>BSCZ01000945.1:0-197425 GCA_027924225.1 Bjerkandera adusta
AAGGTGTAGACAAAGCGGGTCTGGCTTGCGCTACCTTGGGAAATTCTGCCATGTTCATGTGCCAAAGCGATTTGGCGCACGACAGCGCCTGTCTTCGGTTGAGTCGTTGTGCTTTTCTGAAATATTCTAGGTTTTTGTGGTCGGTATAGATGTGTACCGGGTGTGGGGCTCCTTCGAGGTAGTGGCGCCATTGGCCGAGGGCTTCAATTATCCCCAACAATTCCCGATCGTAAATTTCGTAATTGCGTTCTGCATCGTCGAGTGATTTGGAGAAATATGCGCATGGGTGCCAGTCACCATTACAATCCTGTTGTCGGAGGACGGCACCAACAGCGAACTTGGATGCGTCTGATTCAACTTCGAAGGGTTTGGAGACGTCGGGCATGAGAAGAACGGGGGCTGTAGTGAATTTTGTTTTGAGCATGTCGAACGCTAGCTGACATTCGGTGGTCCAAAGAAACTGGTGGTCCTTCTTTGTCAGATCGTTTAGGGGTCTTGCCAGTTCGGAGTAGTGGTCGATGAACCGTCGATAGAAATTGCCGAACCCTAAGAAGGAGCGAACTTCCCGGACTGTGGTGGGGATCTTCCATTCCAGAATCCCTTTGATCTTTATGGGATCCATGGCGACCTGGTTGTGTCGGATAATCATGCCAAGGAAGTCGACTTCTTCTTTGTCGAAGAGGCACTTCTCTAATTTAAGGAATAGGTCGTTTTCCTTTAGCCTCTGTAGGACGCGCTTCGTTCGTTCGTGGTGTTCGTCTTTGTTCAGGGATGCGAGCAGCATATCGTCCATGTATATTACGAGCCATCCTTCTGCGACCATGTCGGCAAAAAGGTGGTTCATCATGGCTTGGAACGTGGCTGGGGAGTTGCATAGTCCGAAGAACATTACGGTTGGTTCGAATAGCCCTTGTGGGGTATTGAACGCGCCCTTCCACTGGTCTCCCTCCTTTATCCGTACGTTGTTGTATCCGGCGCGTAGGTCAAGTTTCGTGAAGATCTTGGCTCCTTTTAGCGTGTCAACGAGGTCGTTAATGAGCGGTAGGGGGTATGCGTTCTTGACTGTCCATTCGTTGAGGTATCGGTAGTCTTGGCACGGTCGAAGAGTTCCGTCTTTCTTGCCGACGAAAAAGAAGGGGGAGGCCATTGGTGAGGATGATTCGCGAATATAACCTTTGCGCAGGTTTTCTTGCACGAATTCGTCGAGTTTCCCTCGTTCTAATGGTGATAGTGGGTATGGTTTGAACCTTTTCGGTTCGAACCCTGGCTTCAGATTAATGGCGTGGTCATATGGACGGGATTGTGGGAAACGTTCTGCCGATTTCTTGTCGAACACCTCTTTCCATGGGGAGAATTCGACTGGAATGTTTACGTCGTGATGTTCCTCTTGATGGTGCTTCTGTGCAAGTTCCATGGCTGGATTTATTTTTGCTTGGATCCAGAGGCTTGCGACGTGAAGTATTTCTTCTGGGGTGTTGACCGAGTAGAGATCTGAGCTTTGGGGTACATAGGCAAAGATCTGGTCGTCCTCGTCCGGTTCGATCGGTGTGTCGTAGGTGTCGTGGGTAGATATGCTTTTAATGGTATATAGTTCCTCGAGGACGGGTCCCGTGTTGTCGGTGAGAATGAGGTTGGCACTTCTTGGTACTTCGTCCTCTGGTTCTTCTTCGATGGTAACCTTAGGAACTTTTCTCCATGTGATCGTTCGTTGGTTCCAATCGATCAAAGGGTTTGCCTTCGTTAACCATGGGTATCCGAGGATGAGATCTTCCTTTCCTAACTCCGTGATGTATAGTCGGACGGTTTCTTTTCTTGTGCCGATTGTGAGCTTGTTTCGGGTGAAATGTGTGATGTGGCCAATTCGATTAGGGGTACCGTCGACGTTGTAAACTGGTATGGGTTTCGGGAGGGGAATTGTTCGTAGTCCGTATTTCTTTACTACTTGGGGGTGTATAAATGTTCCTCCTGCCCCTGAGTCGATGAGGGCAAGTAGAGGTTTCACAGCGGTTTCTGATTCGATAGTAACGGCGATCTTCATAGATTGTTTCTCGTTCTTGTCTACGGTTACATCGGATATGGATATGGTGGGAGGAGCCGACGCTGGAACGGATCCTCCTTTCAAAAACCCCCTTCCTCCATTAGCTCCTCCTTTTCTTCCTGGCTTAATTGGGCCAGGAGAGCCCGTATCTGGGCGGCAGCGGAGTTGGATTTTGCGGCCGTGGGTGCCGGCTGAGGAGTGGCTGTCGTCGTGGGAGTTGAGGTTTCGGGGACATCTGCGGCTCGGATGGTGGTGCGTTGGTTTTGGAAGGGTCTTTTCTTCCTCTTGGGGCATTCTTTAGAGATATGTCCCCTTGCACTGCAGACGAAGCATCGTCCTTCTTTGAAGTATCGCTGTCGTTCTTCGTCTGAGAGTCGCGTAGCGCCGATCTGCATAGCGTTCGGGTCTGGGACCTCTGTGGTGGTTGGAGGTGTGTATGTGCGTTTCTGTCGTTTCTGGAAGGCTTCGCATTCTGCGTAGGCATGGGCTAGTCGTGCCGATCGCGTGTACCAGTCGTTTAGCGTGGTAGGAATGGTTTCGGACTTCATGATGTCCATGTAGAGTTCCTTCGAGATGGCGGGTTTGAAGTACTCGATCAATGCTTTGTCCTCGGTGATTTCGCTAATCGATGCGAGGATCTTGAACTGCGAGATGAGTTCGTCGATGGATTTGTTCGGCATGTTGTCGAGTCGCAGCGACGCGAGTTTGAGGCGTGCGTCCGCGGCTTCGGAAATAGGGGAGAATGCCTCTCTAAAGTCTTTAACGAATTCCTGTATGGTAGGTTTCGCTACTCCTTGTTTGCTCCATTCGGCCAGCTTGGCTTGTGCCCAAGGCCCTGCCGTTCCTCCCCTCATGTAGGATAAGATATATGAAATTTTCTTTTCGTCGGTGTCGTAGATGAAGGAGTTTAGGATTTGGTAGTTGTCTACGTCCGCCATGAACCGTTTTGATTTGGTTCTGTCTCCGGTGAACACATCGGGGTTGCGTAGGCGCACTTCTTTTGGGGCGCTTGGTGCTGCAGCAGGTTGTGCTGCCGAATGCGCGGCAATGGCTGCCGTTACTGCATCGGAGATGAGTTTGGTGAGATCGGCTTGGCTGAGGGAGATGGCTGCCATCGGTGTAGGTTCTGCAGGAACGTTTTGTTCCTGGGGGTTCGGTTCAATTTCGGGGTTTTCTGGTTCTAGGGGAAAATTCTGCTCTTCTAGAGCGGCTTCGAGTTCGTCGGTTTCTAGTTCTGGGGGAGGGATCTGCTCTTCTGGAGCAGTTTCGGAGTCGAGTTCAAAGGGTTCGGGTTCAGGTTCGTTGTCTGCTGCTGGTTCGGTGGGAGTATGAAAAACGTCGTCGTCTTCAACAGGTCGAGTGTGACTTCTTTTAACGTCACTTGGTCGAAGGTCTTCGGTGTCTGGGTTATATCGATGAGGGCACGGTTGTTCGTTACACGAATACCAAAATCCTTCGTCAAAATGTTCGTCGGTGCGTCTGTTGAAATGGTATCGATGGGAGAGGTGTTCGCAGTCGAACGATTCTTGATTCTCCTCCCCTTGGTTAGGCGGAGGTGGTTCCAGGGTGGAGTGAGATTACTCCTCGAGGGTAGCTTGACCTAATGTTACGCTGAGGCTCCAGCGTTCTAAGGAAGCGAGTCGATCGAGCCCTGTCGTGGGCGAGGAGGCGAGAGAACGCGAGGAGCTTGTATTTGTTATACACAGGAGGTCAAGCTAAAGTACATCGTGCTACGGACAGCCTTATATACTGGTCCGTTGTTTGGTTGGACAAACAGTTATGAGTACAAGCCGAGTCACAGCGGGCACGGATCGCGGACAGGCGGGAGTCATCATGCGTACATAGGAGTCATTCGAAGCGAGAAGTCATGGTGGCGTGGGAAAATGAAGCGAACCGGAACCGGGGTAGGCGCGCGTACAGTCATAACAACCGTCCGTAGACACCCTCCATCTTACCGCCCGCTGGTGTGCCGAGCCGAATATAGTCGCTGCGCTGTTCCGCCCACATCGAATTTCGGATGCGCTGTTTTCCGCGATCAGCGTGGTAGCCACATCTATGACTGGCAACACATGCGCAATCGAAGGATTTACGTTGAAGCCCACTGTCCTCAAGCTCAAAGTAGAGCTCCAAGTGGTAGAGGAAACGTTGCAAGATTCGTCGGTTGAGCATCCGTTCAAGCTGCTGCTTTCCACGATTCGTGAAAATTACACCCTACCTAAACTACAAGGCGTGCGACTTGAGGGGAACCGTGGCGTGATGGGCTTCCACGACCGCCAGTGGCCAGGCTACACTAGAGAGATGGCGCTTTTCATGATTCATAATCCCACCATCCGCGTCATCATGTTCAAAATCCGTTCTAACCGCCGATATACCACATGCCTCGACGAGGTTCGCGCCGCCCTTTCTGATGTCGTTACTTCAAGCGGTGGACTATGGCCCCTCCCCAACCTCGTAACTTGCGCTTTCTCCTCGCATGGCTCAGGTCCGAATTGCGAGCCGTGTTCCACAGGAATCCTGCGGTTCCTGAATTTCGTCACATCCCACAAATCCCTCCACACACTACAGATCAATTGCGGCAGGATTGCCGTAGCCGAACGCCGCTCTGCTGTTGAGTTCATTCGTGGCGTCCGCGCTCTTGGTATACCTTTCATTTTCTGGACAAGGACGTACTTCAAAATCAACAAGAGTCCACGGGGCACGGCGGCGCCCGGAGACTTGTGGCCGAGACGGGAAAAGTATGACTGGGTGTGTGACGATGACAAAACCCATCTTTCCGGGATGAAATCCGTCGTGGACTGTTGTCGTGGTCGTAACCCTCGGACTGCGCACGACTACTTCTGCAGTACGCGCGAGGCTGCTGATAGGTACAGTATCGCTGGAGACTGGGCAGCTTTGTTAGACGCGGAATCAAACGATACCATGTCGCAAAAACGGAAAACCCAATAGACGGCCTCGCAGGGCCCTGTAAGGCGCTATGGGGTCGGTAAGGCGCCTTGTGCCTTATCAGAGTAAGAAGATGCCCTCTGGGGCATTCCGAGGCGTTGCAAGGCCTTCTCCACCTTACAAGGCATTTTGAGCCTCGCAGGGCATCCTGAGGCCCTATAGTGCACACGAAAACCCTAATTAGGCTTAGGGTCATCTTTGCCGGACGTTCAACCAGAGGGAGACATTTCGTTACTGTGTAATCATCACCAATATATTTGTGTCTGATTTTAATTACACTACAAGTTCGTACTACACAGGGATCGCCACGTGGGTAAGGTTTACACGAAGCAAATGGGTTGCCTATATTCTTTGAGGGTCGTGCATGGAAAAGGAGGGACTGGGAGACGTCTGGGGTGGGCTCGTGGTCTACGGGGATGACTGACTCGGAGAGCGTTGAGTCAACCTGCTAGAATATTAAACACATAATGCGCACCTAGAAACACCGAAAGATGGATTCTCATTGCTGTGCCCGCTGTTGGTTTTGTATGTGACCGTGCAGATTGAGAATCTGTTGTGAGACTCGTCACGGTAGGCGACATCGTTGAGCGTTGGCGATTCGGGCCAGACTAGCCAGAGGTATGAAGTCATAGAAGCGAGGCGATTTAATCAATGCTCACCGTGTACTTGAAGTGACTCGAGGGCGGAGGACGACGAGGGTTGTCTTGCCAGACAGGCGGCCGGGGTTGGTGGTGTCGTGGTGAGTTGTAAGCTCTTGGGAAAGGTCAAAGGGGATCTTTTAAGCAAAAGGATGACTGTGTGGCGGCGGGGTCTATGACGTGTGCGGTAGCGCTTGGCGCCACTGCACGTGCAGTCCCCACCGCCGCAACTGCTTTAGGAGAGGCGTACTTGGTTGAAATTGTGTGTGGGGAGGGCTGGCCTTATCGTGCCTTGGGTGGTGCTATGCGACCTTACGCCGCCTTGCGGGGCTGCCGCGTACGCCTTACAAGGACGCTCTTGGGCGCTCATGCCTTACAATGCTTTTCTATTTTTGCGACACATAGTTCGGTCAGACATATAGCCACAAGTTCAGCTGTAACCATCATGTCGCAACCCATTCATTAGATCCGTCAGCCTGTTAGATATCCGAAGGATTCTACGAATCGTGGCGAGATTAGGGTAGCGTTGAGTAGCGCAAAAAGTTAGTCGTCAAGTAATGATGTGATGACACACTAGCAATATCTCACCGTCACGCAACATTATGGTACAGCGCAGGGCGAGCGATCACTATGTTCTCAATTACCTTGCGGTCTCTCGATTTCTGATTTATCTTATCTTATCTCGCTTTTCCCGCTTTCAATCACTCGTGTGGTGGCAGATGAGATCTGGATTTGACGCTGGCCAATGTTTGTTGACATGCGCCACCACTGCGGTATTCAACTGGCCTTGGAGCATCCATACAAGAGGACTAAGGTCTCTGTCGAGGCGATGGTAAAATATCATGGCCACGAGACCGTGATGCAAGATGAGTTCGGCGCCTCATTAAGCGGCGCACTGCTCGACTTCAACCACATCGTGACTGCCTAACGTTCCAACTCCCGTATATTGAGACGCAGGTCTCTCACTACGCCCAATCGCTCTAGACGTGCAGAGCAAGACATGGTACGTCTAACTTGCAACATCTGATATGAATTGTTTATGTCAAACATCGTTGTAGGACACGAACACGGAGGTTCGCTACGTCCAGGTCTCGGATGCCTCTTCCGCTGGCTGGCCTGTGGTGGCCAAGACCGTCAGAGAAGCCGATATAGATAAAATCAAAGACTGTAAAGAAGATATAGACACCCTCCTCGTCTTTGTGAGTGTCTTCAAATTCCATGTTCGACCGTTCGAGTTTGATGACGCTGCAAATCAAGGCGGGTCTGTATTCGGCTGTACTATCTGCGTTCGTCATAGAATCGTACAAGGCATTGCAACAGGATAACGAGGAGGTCATGGTGGGCCTCATGCAACGACTAGTTGCTCAAAACTTCATTGCTGGGCCCGGTTACCTCAACTCCACCACCCCGTTCCCAGAAATTCCACCATTCGAGCCCCCAACATGGGCTATCCGGGTCAACGTATTATGGTTTACCAGCCTCATGCTCAGCCTTGCCGTGGCGTCGTTTGGGATGCTCGTCAAACAGTGGCTCCGCGAGTATCTTGCGCTCGACTACGCCGGACCGCGGGAGCGTCTTTGTGCTCGTCTCTATCGTACGCCGGCTCTGGAGAAGTGGAAAGTCTTCGAAATCGCCGCCATCCTCCCCGTACTCCTCCAAATGTCCCTTGGTCTGTTCTTCGTCGGACTATGCTTCTTCACCTCGGCGATACATAGCAGTGCCAGGAGCGCCACCATTCCTGTAGTTGCGGCGTGGGCATTCCTTCTGCTCATGACTACAATCGCCCCACTCTTCTCGCCTCGCTGCCCCTTCAAGACGACTTTTCTGAAGGCAGCACTCAAGGCTGGGCGTCGTCATGTTGCCCCATCCTCGCAATACGTGATCCTTCTCCTCCGATACTGTTAGCATCACATCATCCATAGCGCCGCTCTGCAGACTACGCAAGACAGAATCCGTCCAAGCATGGCCAATATCAAGAAGTCATTGTCGAAGGAGGAGGACTTTGTTAAGACGGAGCGGGAAGGCGTTGATATTCTGACGGCCGTCGATTCGCTCATGTTGGACGACGGGCTTCTCCCCACCTACCTAAATGTACTGGCACTGAAGCAGAAGGAGAATCCTACGGATGTGATCAAGTTCGTGCTCCTGGCCATCGGTCGGCGTATCGGCCAGGATCTTCCAAGCTGCGGCCTCAACTTCATCCTCGAACTGTCCAGTCTCTCGAAACAAGCGTGGTCAGTCACAACCGATGCTATTGCGAGCACACTCGCCTGCCACGGTGAAAACCCTGTGCGGCCCGACAGTCAACCTTGGGTTCTCGACGCGGTCATTATATTACTCTCCCACTCTCCATATCCCCTTTCCAGGCACGCGCTATGTGCTCTCCGAAACTGCATAGCGCAAAGCAGCTCGCGCAATCCAGGGCTAGAGATCGGGAAGCGCCTCGCCCGCGGTTTTGCCACAGAGACCTCTCGCCCAGGTGCTTCCCGGGGACTTCTGAGTCTTATTGCATCGCAAGATCAAGGACTAGCTGTTCTACCCCTTCTCAGCGTATACTTCCCACTTCTTTGCCATGATCCAACAGATGAACAGGACATCAAGAGCCTTTGCCAACTCCTTGAGCATCGTCGAGCCTCCGCCGGCGGCGAATTCCTTTCGTCATCAAGGATCATTCTCGACGATCTCTTCAATCTGCTTTGCCCACTCAGTCATTGGATAACATCTCCGACGTCCCCTTACCCTTTCACGCATCGCATTGAGGTGCTATATGTAGTTCTTAAACACAGCAGGATACTCGAAAGACATAAAGATGCAGTTCAACTCTGTGCACGCATGCTGCTACAGCCGAAAAACACCTACCGGATCGCATTGTTTTTCTCCGCACTCCATACCCAGGCACGTGTCGACGTCCTATCGGAGGAGCACCCGTTCGTGGATGCTTACCAGACATCTAATGAAGGCGGTAAGCGTCGACGCGTATCCCGCCGTGAAACGAATTCTGACAAGCACGCACAGACCAAGTCAAGATGCTAACTAACATCAACGGTGCGCTGGAGCGCTATCGCAAGGGCATTTACGACGACATAAAGAAGTGGAACCGCGTGGACGCCATCCGGTTGTGTCATTTGCTGCTCAGGACATGCAATTCATCCGAAGACCAAGACGGACGTCCATGGGGATCCATATGGACGACCTGTGCGCAGGCCATCCAGAGATACCACGAGACGGAGGGTTGGACGGGCGAGAAAGCATATGAATACTGGGAAGTCGATATCCCACTTGCTAGTCCAGAAGAGCTCCTCGGAGGCGACCAAGTCCTGGCTCGCAAGTGCCTCGCTATCATGGACTCGGAACTTCAAGAGGGAGACAAAGACCAGACTCCCTCAGAGCTTAGAGAGGCGCTCCGGTTATTCGTACCAGGAGAGATATCCGACGGAGACGAGGGAGTACTCGAAGGACAAGAGGATGAATCTTGAGGTTACAATGGCGGCGGTGGTGAAGGCGGGGATAGTGGGTACGATTATGTATGTTGCAGTACGATGTTCGCGGTTGTAGAGTCGCATGTGTGTTAGCAAGGTGTCTGGAAAAGCAAAACCGTATATCATTAAAGAAGCCACAAGTATCCGTACAACGATAGTGTCCTAGTAGCGGGTCGCATGCCATCGAGTGCGAGGTTTTAAGCCGCTGTCTCTTCGGCGACGGCGGTAGATTCAGCAGGGGCCTCACCGTCAGCAGCGGCTGTCTTAGCCTCAGCTTCAGGTGCATCCGTCTGCATGGCGTCCTCATCGGCAGGCTTCTCGTCTGCGGCCTTCGTTTCAAGCGCTGGTTCGGTGGGCGCACTAACTTCGGCCTCCTTCGCCTCTTCCTCACCTTCGGGATGCTCACCCTCGGCGGGAGCATCATCCGGTGCGCTCTTGCTTCCCATGACAGTTGCGTTGATCCTAAATCCACTTAGTTAAATCCCACGCAGACGGAAGAAGCGAACGACGTACGTGAGCATCACTTGAACCTTCTCCTTCTCTCCACTCTCACTGTTCTCCAACTCAACCGTCAACCGCTTGTTGCCCTTCCACCCATAGCTTCCTGTGTTGAACGAGGTCGGGATAAGCGTGGAAGAGCCCAGGAACCCGGGGTCGGTCTGTGCGACTTCGGTTGTCCCCTCGGTCGCAGCAGGGGGCGTGTGCGTAATATTGATGTGTAACGGCAGAGCTTTCGCCTTGAACGCAGTTGCGCCAATGTTCACCTAGGACACATGGGCACGCTTTAACCGCAGAGAACCCCGTGAAGCGTACCTTAGGCCCCCGCTTCCCGCCCTTCGTAGTGGGCTTCGCACCGTTCTCCGTCTTCGCGACCTTGGAAGAGCGCGTCGAACGACCCTCGCCGTCGTCGGCGGCAGCGCGTTTCTGTCCTCCTGCGCGGCGTCTATGTCAGTGCTCGGGAACCGGCGCCCAATGCAAGCGGCGGCACTCACGAGGCATAGCCGGTGGTAATTCGTCGGACGGTGGGCGGGAAAGGCGCGCGGGGGTGCTTGGGAGTGAGCAAGACGGACCGTGGTCGAGGCAAGACCCTGTTTTATACGAATTCGAATTTCCCACCCTAACAACCGCTGAATTCGGGGGTGACCGCTTAACATCACGCGTCCCGCCGTCGTCACGGAGCGTCACGGGGCGCGTCGGCGCGTGACGCGGCCGTCACGTAACGCTCCAAGCGCCGTGGAGGGAATATTTGTCTGGACTTGTCCTCAGCTGGGCATGTTGGCGGGCCAGTAGGGCAGTTTGATTTTCTTCCAAGAAATCAGAGCAATGTATTTGGCGAGAGAGAAAGGAAAAATAGATGCAAGAAAGCGGCGCCGCACAAAACCTAGGCCCAAGGTTCAGTCAGACGGGTTGCCGAATATCAGAAAGAGGGCCGCACCAACCAATCACTCCTCCATGTCGTCCTCTCGTACGACAATCGTCTCCCGCTCCGCTACCCCACTGTATTTCGTCCCTGTCCGCTTCGTTCCCTGCTCCCTGCGCTTTTTTCCGCCACCACCCGTCCGTTTAGCTTGCGGATTCTTTCTCCCCTTTCCCGTGTGCGCGCCCTCATCCACGCCGTCACCGATCTTGATGACGATGCTGAGACTTGACTTCCCTCGCGTACGGTACTCGATGTCTTCGTCTTCGTCGTCGGGTATAACTTCATCCTGGACTTCGACGGTGCCTGTCCGGAGCTCGGTGTGTATCTCGTCGGGCGGATATGGTAGGACCTCTGGAAGCGAGATGGAGAGTTGTAGGAGGTGCGGGATGGCGGCGCCCAACGCGGATAGGTGCAGAGTTTTGTGTCTAGAATGGTGCGTGTGAGGGTGCAGGAACAACACGGCGACGAGCACACGCACCCGTCTTTGAGCACGACGTCTTTACATCGTCGCAGGTAGGCCCCCAGTGGTGTCTTCCGTGTGATGCAGATGTAGTTCTTGCCCTCGACGTGTGCCGAACGGGGGCCCGTAGCCGACACCGACGTAGGCACCGTCGGGTATGGTCGCTGCGGCGCGAGCTTGCGTATCCTCACATCCCCGCCGAGAGGTGTTTTCGACGCGGTAGACGACTTTTCCGGTGTACGCCTCTTCTCCGACGCGGAGTTTGACTCCTCCTCGTCGCCGTCCACAGCGCGCCGTTTGCCTCTCTTCTTCTCGCTCTCCATTGGTTGTTCTTGATCACGACTCTCCTCTGGAACTGGCTGTTCTTGATTATGATTCTCCGTTGGGCTCGACTGCTGGGTCTGAACATCTGGAGGGTCTCTGACAGGAGCATCAGCATCCGTCGGACCTGGCTGTATGCGCTGCGTTTCCGACGCGGTCGCAGCGTCTACTTTGCTCTTCTTCGCCGCACGAACGTCCATCGCGGCCTCGGACGCTTTCCTTTTGCCCGCTGACATCGGTCTGAGAGAGTTGACGGTTGCGAGACGCGGCCTCGAGGCGAGCCGTACGCGATGGATTGGAACAAGGAGCGAAAATGATTTGGCGCCGGTGCGACTGCGAGGAACATCAATTAATTCGGGGCAAACGAAACATATACATGGGATTCCGAACGAGTACTTTACAGAGGATACAGAGAATATGAAAATGCAACGAGTGTATGACTGGTCAAAACATGGCTTCGCGAGGTTCATTCCCCTCATCCCGCTCCATGCGCCTGACAAAACTAGAACTGAAATTGAGCGAGGCCCATCCGTCACTCGAGCCTGTAGAGGAGCGTCTGCTCGGTGCGATGGAGCTGCCCCAACCCGACATATCCAGGTCGGATAGCGAGTCCGAGCAATCCGACAGCCCGTCCGAGCTCCACGCGTCGTCGCGTGCGGACGCGCTCCATGCGTTGTGGAACTGGAGATCGGCCAGTCCTTCGGACACGGGAGCAGCGGGAGCCGCTTGGCGAGCCCAGGAGCTCGTCTCGGACGAGAACGACGCAGAGAAGTCGAGGGTGGGAAGAACGAAGGATGCAGCGGGGTCGATGTCAGACTCGTGTGCCGGGGTGTGACGGCCGGTGTTGGGGCCGGTGTCGAAGCTCATCTCGGAGAGGGCGTCCTCCAACGAGTCGTGCTCGTCCTCGCGTACTTCCTCGAGCACGCACCATCCCGTGCCTGCCTCGCCCAAAATGCTCCTGACGCGGGCTTCCGTCCAACCGACAAATTTGACCTCGAGAATGGTGCACAATCCGCCAGGACCTCCATACGCAGCAGTGGATACACCCGCTTGCCGGAAGACATTCGCCGAATCTAGACGAGCGAATACGGTGGACACACGGAGCGAGTGAGTCGCATGGTCGTCGTGCAGAGACGCGATGTACGCCAAGGGTAGGAGGGGATGATTTGAGGTGTGGACAGCGGGAGCGACCGAGAGGGGAAGGCGTGAAGTCGGGGTCGGTGCGAGGGGGATGAGCAGGTACGTCGTGGTCTCGACGGGGGCGGTGGGGAAGTACTGCTCGAACTCAGCCTGCGCGTCGTCCTCGGTGGTGGACTCGACAGAGTTGGCGGTCTCCCGCGCCTTGAGCATCGACTTGCGCTTGTTCTGCGTCTCCTTCTTGCCCTTCTTCATCCGCATAACGGTCCTCTCCTTTTGCATCTTCACGTCCCAATCTGCCTCGCAGAAGGCACGACCCGCGATCGGCACGTTCTGCACGAGGTTCTCGAAGATCGGCCGCGCGCTGGAGAAGTTCCTTGCCGTGCCGAGTCCGACATGCGCGACACTGCGGGGCACGCCAGGAGCACGGGGCAAAAACGGTCCACCGAGAGGGCGGGAGAGGGTGAAGCGGGTGACGGGGTGAATTCGTTGCTGCAGAGTCTGCGACCGATGATAGGACGTCTCAAGAAGCGACCTTGGAGCGTGCGGGATGTTGGCCGGCGTCGCAAAGGTGCCCGAAGCAGTCAATTGTGTGACGACGCTGGTCAGGAACGTACGGGCCTGCTTGAAAAGCCCCTGGACCGCCGAGCCTGGTCGGGGGGTAGAGCGAGAAATGAATGCCGGCGTGTGTATGGATCTGCTCGGATTTCCGAGCGTATGGGGAGCCTGCGGCCCGCGTAGGGCACGCAGTCCCGACGACGCCATCTGCATCGTCGAACGAAGTTTGGGGGGTCGTCCGGCGGCGGTGGTGGTGGTGGTTGTGCAGGAAGAGGTGAAGGCGCAGCTATGGTTATAGCAAGCCAAATTGAGCTGTGCCGGAAGCGTGCGTCGGCCGCGGCAACGCTCCACGTGGCTGTGCCTTCGTGGCGCTTTCCATAAATGGCTATTGGGCCCTGCCGTATGTTTAAATGCGTCTCCTTGTCCATCTTGCGTGTATAAATTTCCCGTATAGAAATATTTAAAACCTCCATATTAAAACCTTCCACTACAGTAATCCCGTTGCCGTTTCTTCAGACCTTCGGTTCGGGCGTAGCATTTGTTACTTATCTTCACATTTGACCGTACTGATACATCATTCAGTAGTATCGACTGGTTGTTCATCACTACTCTCCGACTCAGAAGATTGAACCTTTTCTTCCTCTTCATTCTCTACCTTCATTGGCTCTTCCGACTCTACTACCGGGGGAGGAATAGTCGTATGTTCCGGAAGTATATCCTTCAACTCTTCGAATCGTGGTGTTTCCTCTTCCGAGATGAAAAGCCAGAGTGCAGCAACGAGCTCGCCGGGAACTTGTCCGCCAGCTTTCCCCGAAGCAGAAGCCGGCCGCACGATGTGCTCGGGGTGGGATTGAATGATGTCGAGACACTCGCATGCGAGTGCACGGTCCTCTTTGAAGAGTTCTTCTGGACTGGCGAGCGGGCTATCGACCTCCCAGGCTGCGTTGATGTAGCCCTTCTCCCAGTCCTTGTTCTCGTGGTACGCTCGGACAACCTTCGAGCAGGTCATCCACAGAGCGGCCCACTGGCTTCGAACCTGGTTCTCGGCCGACACGTAGACTCTTAGGAGTGCACGACACATCCTGACTGCGTCCAATTGGTCCCACCCGCTTGCCACGCTGTACTCGCCGTCAGACACAGCTGTGAGTTTCTGTGTGGTGACGGCGACGATCTTCTCTTGCACTGTTCAAGTTCGTCAGTAAATTGTTTCCTTTCGATGTTCTACGACACGTACCCTCGTACTGTGAATCTAAACAAGCATCCATAAACACTTTCTCCCGCTCGAGGGAAACGCGTGCTTTGGCATGGAGTGCAAAAAACAAGTATGAAACCCAGAAGGCGAAGTACGGTCCCGTGAAGAGCATGTGCCTGCACAATTTGACCGCGTCTTCGTGTCTCCCGAGCGATCCGCTATACTGCATGACCATGCGAATCAACTCGGCACGACCGTAGATAGAACGTTCGGTCGTAAGAGTAATCCAGCGACTAAGCGGTAGGATCAGGTCGAAGAGATCGTCTAGGAAAGCTTTCGACGATTCGTAGAATTCTTCGGACGCATGGTGATGGAAAAGTTGGAAGAGGCTGGTGTGTTGGTGTTGGGGATCTCGGCAAAGAAGTGTCTGGTACATTCCCAGGAGCGGCTGGGCACATAGAGCACCATCTTGCACCTCACGGAGATGAAGAAGTCCGTAGGAAAGTGCTTGGTTAGAGTTCTTGGTGGCCATGCCGCGGATAAGACGCTTTGCGATTTCTGTACCGCTCGTCTCGACGTTTTGCGCAATGAAGTCGCGGAGCACACGCACTGCGGACCTGGAGAGCGCGAATGGGGAGTGAGAGAGCAAGATCATGACGGCGTCGAACACCCATGGAGCACTATCGTCACGCATGGGAGCATTGCCGTAACGATCCAGGGTGCTTGCGATACCGTCCGTTGTGATAGTCCAGGTGCGCCTCGAGATGGTGGGGAAGCTGAGGATGGTTGTGAGGTCCTGGGTAGGAAGATTTCCGCCGATACGACGACTGATGGACTGCAAGACGAATGTGATCATGCTCGCGGGGTCGGCCTGTGCCAGCGCGTCGAGCATAGTAGGGAGGAGGCCGTCGTCGGACATGAGTGAGTCTACCGATGTCAAAATCTCCGCGTCCTCTTGTTCCATCTTGACGAAGTCTTCCTCCTCCCTTAACATCTCCTTGACGCTCTCCATTGCATGCCGGGAGCTATCCCATAACGTCCCCCAGACCCCGACCGCAGACCGAAGTGCCGCAGAGAAGCGTTGGAAGGCAGGAGACGACGAGCGAACCAGCCACAACAAAGGGAAGATGGAACTGCGAGCAGCTGAGGTCGCATCGCGGAATGCAGATCGTAGGGCACCGTTGTGCACGATCTCGTGCCAGCATCGCCCAACGAACATGACCATGTATCGAGAAGTTGGCGCCGCATAACGACGACCCGCCTTGAGCGTTGCCTTCAGAAAAGTCGTTTTGAATGGACAGCGAGGCGAGAAGAGGGGGGCGAGTGTCGTAATAAACAAGAGGAAGGCCCACGCCGTGACAACGGGTATGGTGGTGTTTCTGACACTGCTGTGTATCGCAGAAGTGAAGAAGCATAGTCCGATGAAGAATAGACCAAGGGATATTTGGAGGAGGATGGGGAGGATGGCGGCAATTTCGAAGACTTTCCACTTCGATAGGGCCGGTGTGCGATACTGACGAGCACGGAGGCGTTCCCGCGGCCCCGTGTAGTCAAGTGCGAGATACTCACGGAGCCACTGTTTGACGAGCATCCCAAACGATGCGGCGGCGAGACTGAGTATGAGGCTGGTGAACCATAGTACGTTGACCCGGATGGCCCACGTCGGAGGCTCGAATGGAGGGATTTCGGGGAACGACGAGGTGGAATTTATGAACCCAGGTCCAGAGACAAAGTTCTGGACGAGCAGGCGTTGCATGAGACCCACCATGATCTCTCCGTTGTCTTGCTGTAGGTTCCTGTATGACTCTATGATGAACCCTGAGAGTACAGCCGAATACAGACCAGCCTGAAATACGCAACGTCATCGAACGAGCGACAGTGACAGCAAACATGACACGTACAAAAACGAGTAGAGTGTCAATATCATCTTTACAGTCGTCGATCTTGTTTGTGTCAGCTTCTCTGACGGTCTTCACCATCGCAGGCCAACCAGACGAAGAAGGATCTGGGATTTGAATATAACGGATGTTTTCCTGCGAACGCGTTCAACATGCCGTTCGGAAGGAAGTTCGAGGGGTCGTACCGCATCGTCTTTGACGATTTTCGGATCTGCGGACATGGCGATACGTCTTCAGTTGTAGGGGAACAAAGCGATGATGATGGGTGCCGGCCTGGATTGCGAGTAGAGAGCGCTTCAACCTATGCTAAGTCTGCCTCGCTCGGTTTCAGCAACGAGGTGCGCACTCGCCGTATGGTACTGGAAAGCTCACCTCGGTCGTGGTAGGAGAACAACCAAGGGCGTGTCCCCAAGCGTGTCTACATCCCGAAAAGAGATGGCACTGCCTCGTGCCTGGGTATCGTTGATGCCAATGAATGCGCCATTATGAACCGTTGTTGAGAAGGTGCCCCAAATGGCAATGTCGCTCGGAAATCGCTGAATTACCGTACATTGACCACAAGGATCCTATAAAAGCGGTTAGTATACGTGCACACGACAAATGCATGCTTCATTGACGATAATTACCAGCATGTGGAACTAGTGGCTCAGCGCTTCATGCTGCCGATCCCGCCGTGCGGGATTTACCATCATCTTAGTACGACATCATACCACGCTAACGGGCGTCAGAGCGGCGTAGGTCTCCGATCAATGGTTAAGATGTGCGGCATTGGCGAGTGTTCCTCCGGGGAAAGACAAATGGCCTAATAGATCGCAGCAGACGGCATGCATTCACCCCGAACGCCTAGCGGGTAGGTCGAACAGCGTCAGAATATTGAATCGTTGGAGAAGGAAGTAAGACGTACGTAGATCCTGGAGCCTCCGAGTCAGAAGTTATGCAAGAGTAAATCAATCCAGGGTTGTTACACGCCTGGAAGCTTAAAGGCGTCGGCTTGCAACGTCCCGAGTCGAAACGTAACGCCAATGTCGTTGATGAGAAACTAACAACAGAGCTTTCGTTTGTTACGGTTTTGAGCGAATGGTAAAGGGGGCGAGTATGCTGTCAAGCTAGAAGAGACAACGTACAAAATTATATCTAGCAACGTCAATGGTGTCAACGACATCGTCCGAATATGGCCAACTAGACACAACAGCGCTTACAACCAGAACTCTCCAAGTTGTTCTACCCCGCCATAGCCACCAGCAGGCTCTTGCGCACTCTCTCTATCTTCAACCCCGCCCAAAAGTGGACGCCCATACCCTCCAGCCACGCTAAAAGCAATTTAGTGCAGAGGCCCTCGCTCGCCTCACGGAGCACCAGCGCCTCCCAGACGCAACGCCTTTCTCTCGTATCCTGGAACATCGATGCGTTCTCCCCGCGGCCCGTCGCCCGCGCCAAACTTATCCTTGACCATATCCTCGAGGGTCCGGAACCTCCGGATATTATCTTCCTCCAAGAAGTCTCGTCTGACGTCAGGGCCGTTGTCCTGGGCGATGCGAGAGTGCGCGCTGCCCTCCTGGTGACCGACGCCGAGGACCAGACATCGTTTCAGGGCGTACCCTTTGCG
The DNA here is from genome assembly GCA_027924225.1 of Bjerkandera adusta. Taxonomy (NCBI): domain Eukaryota; kingdom Fungi; phylum Basidiomycota; class Agaricomycetes; order Polyporales; family Phanerochaetaceae; genus Bjerkandera; species Bjerkandera adusta. Next base: position 17,691 of record BSCZ01000945.1, read on the forward strand.
ACCATGACTTTGATGTCTAGCGCACGCTTTGCCTCGGGTCAGGAGTCAAGGAAGGAAGGGGAAAGGTTCATGCTCGGATGCGTCTCCCGCGTGACCCTCCCGAGCAAGTACAAGAGGGACGGGCTCTGCGTGGACATCATCCCCAAAACAGCGCCACCAGGCGTAGTTTTTCGTTTCGTCAACGTCCATCTCGACTCGCTTTGGCAAACGCTGTCTCTCCGCGCCCAGCAAATGAAGATACTGGCCGATGTTCTGCGAGAGCCCGGATGCAGTGGGGGGATTATTGCCGGCGACTTTAACGCAATCAGCCCCGAGGATGAAGGGCTCATCGACAAGAACGACCTGGTGGATGCGTGGGTCGCACTGCACGGGAGGGCAGACCGTGGTGGCGCTACGTGGGGTGTTGGTGCGAAGCGTCGGAATGGGCTGGGGTTGGGCAGGTTGGATAGGGTTGCAATGATGGGCTTGAAGGCCGAGGAAATGGAAGTCCTCCGGCCAGGTTGTATCGAGGTGCCTAGACCGGGCATGAAATCTAACGAGATCCCTTGGAGCGATCATTACGGACTGAGATGTACTCTCGCTGTCTGAGCACCGTCAAGCGGGTCTGGTTGATAGACGAGTAGTGCTCACATAAGAAATGGTGTTTGACGGATGTAAACGTCAACTAGCTTTGACCTAGTTTTACTGCGCTGTCGTACAAATTTTCTTCTATCTGCAACTGCCTGTGTCAACAGGACTGAGTACTGAGTACTGAGCGTCAGCACCAGTACGTGCCACAACACTACCGAATTCTGACAAATTGTTACGCACCTCGTTTGCACGAAACTTCGTCATGGTCATGCATCTATTTTTGCAGACGTGTCGTGCGCAAACCGCGAGACTATCGTGCACCCTGGACCGGTCAAATTCGAGGTAAGAGCGGTTTGAGAGCGGTTTGTCTGTACTGTCTGTGGCTCAAAAGCCTGACAACCCTGCTCGTAGTCAAGTCTGACGAATTGTGATTTAATACAATATGATAGTTAAGAATTGTTTACGCACTATTTTCGATTCATCTGTCTGTCGTTCGACTCGGACGACGTGGTTTAGTGACAAGATGGCGTCGGCCTAATTGGACGTCACTTACGGTAAGCGCCGAAATACCTCTTCGTCCCGTACACCCATCTCACACTAGTCTCAGTCTCGTTTCCTTCGCCCACCTATGTCCTCGGATCCCTCAACAAGCAATTCTAATGATGCCGACTCACTAGCGGAAATGCTCGAGGGCACGGACCTGACAACGCTGTACGGGAGCATCGACAAATCCAAGTGAGCTCGCTGCCCCTGCGTGCGTGTATCTCGACGGCATGGTGATACATTCTGCGCCTCTCTGCAACTCTCTTCGCGGAACTCGATGGGCATGGCTTTCTCTTCCTGGCGACCTGGAATCAAGTGTGCACGGCCTGAATTTGACGGTACCGGAGGACGCGCAAGGCGTCATTAAGCCGTGGAACGAACGGAATGATACTACTGTATCTGCAGAGTCGAGCGTGGATGACCAGGTGCGCCCCTTCGAGGTCAATTCTTGCTTCCTGTTTGACTAATCCGTGACTGTTGCTGTAGCTTATCATCCACGTACCGTTTACGCAAAATGTTCGCGTACGCTCGATCCTTCTCAAACTTGGTACGCACATAACCTACTTCAAACCATCTAATTCTCACCGCCGTACTGTAAGGCAGAGGCGAGGTTGCCCCACGACACTTACAGATCTACGCCAACCACAACACAATAGTCGATTTCGCTGAGGCAGAAGACATCTCCCCACACCTCAACATCACTTTGTCGGAAGGCGAGACAGGCGTCGTGGAGTACCCTCTCCGTGCGACGGCCTTCGCCAATGTGCACGCTCTATCACTTTATTTCGTGAGCTTTCTTTTCGCGTCGAGTGTAACTTAAACTCAGGCAGTGATCACCTAGAGCGAAGCTGTCGGCGGCGACTCTGTGCAACTTTACTACATCGGATTCCGCGGCGACGCTAGATCCCAGAGGAAGGAGGGCAATCAGAAACTCGAAGTCCGTGCTGCCAATGCCCCGGATGCCCGAATAATAGATCGACTGTCCGAGAAGGCCAGCGGACAACAGACTACAGCCCGTTGAACGTGCTGTACCGTCAGATGAATGTATGTATATCATTGTGCTTTACTGTTAGAACCTAGCTTGTGGTCGTCATACTTGAGAGCGCGCCACCCAGTCTAGCATTCCCTTTCGCGTCTCTCCTACAGTTCGGTCAGACTGCTGTGTCGGACTGCTACTGCTCTCTTGTCGCCGAGCACATGAGCGTGTCAGTAGTTGATAGAAGAGTAATCTGTAGGTGGTCCCGAATGAACTCCTGATTTTTGGTCAGGAACAGGGCTTGAGTTCGGTACCGAGTATCTCGCTTAGCCGATTCGCACAAACAACGCCAAGGTTCCCGTGCGTCTCTTTGCCATCGATGCGCGCCTCAGAGCCTCTTTTTCAACCACCATCCACGACCACGCTCAGCCAGAAGTATCGTCAGAATATGTCCAGTCTACCAGAGGCCACTCAAGCTCCTGAGCACGACCCTACGCTCGACTCTATCCTGAGTTGTATCGAGGAAAGGTGGCCGTCAAATGATATAGATATGTGGTAAGTGATGCAGCGGCCTCTATCAATCGCAGAGACTCATCCCAGAAGGCCGCAGATTGCGTCCGCCGACGACCCCGCATCGGCGTTGCAGCTGCAGAGCGAGGTTGTGCAGGCCATGGCTAAACGCGTCGCGCACGCGTTCGGCACCATCCGAGCGCGAATATACAGACGCCAGAACGCCTCCTGCGCCGTCAACAACCTTCCAGCGGAAATTCTCGCCTACATCCTCCAGCTCGCAGCCACACCCTCGGCCTTTGAGGGCTCATACGAAACACCTCCTGATAACGATGCTTCGTTCCTTGTGACTCTAGACATCGCGTCAACGTGCACACATTGGAGAGCGTTGTCACTCGGCAATCCCTTCATGTGGTCCTATTTCGACGCGCAAACACCCCCCAAATACTTGGAATTGGCTATGAGTCGGAACCAGTCTGTTCCGCTCGCCATTCTTGGTCCTTTGCCTGAGGAGGCCTCCCCGGAGCTCCTTCGTGTATTGACCGACAATCTACACCGCGTTCGCGCTCTCGAACTCTCGTCACCTGGAGAGACGATCGGAGAGTTGTTTGAGATGCCAGCACCCCTACTCCGTCAATTGACCTGCTACGTCTCCGACTCCGAGGACCATGATGAGCCTCCTTTGGCCCTTCCTGCACCGGACGCTCCAGATCTTCGCGAAGTCACTCTCTATCAATGCACTCTCGACTTCGGACAGCCAACGAGAGTATACGAGAAGCTCACCAATGTCACCTTCCGACTGAACGAGACGACTCTTTTGGATGGATTTTGCGGACGCCTTCTCGCTCTTTGTAGGGCGGCTCCCAACCTACAGAACCTATACACGATCGCTCCGTCGATTCTTCCCATCGCGTTCAACTTGTTGACGCCAGCAGGGTCCGAGCGAGTACGCTTGGCAAAGCTGCGCTCTGTCAAGTTACAGCTGCCCCTACAGCCCGCTTTGGACTTGCTTGCATCTCTCTCCCTTCCTTCCCATCTACACGACTTCGCCGTGTGGTATCATAGACTCGATGTCAGAAAAGATGTCTTCGCTCGCCTGTGGACTCGCGAGCACTTGCCAGCGTCGCTTTTCGCGCAGCTCCAAGAGATCAAAATCACGTACCACCTCTCTCATGCGATGGCTCTCCGTGGTGTCAAGAGTGTCGGGTCTGTTCTACCCGGCGATGGCGTCCACGTTGGGTTCAACATAGAGGCTCCGCATCGAGCTACAGGAATAATAGACAATTGCCTGGCTCCAGTCGCATCATACCTAGTCGACAATCAGCTACCCAATTTAAAACATCTTGTCATCCTACAGCTCCTTCATCAGAAGACGCCGGCGGACTCAGAGACCCGCAAACGTCATATTGTGGAAATTGGCGCGAGCGTGCACAGACTTATCTCGGCCTACCCGGCTTTAACTTCTCTCACCCTCCGCTTTGGCTCCTCAGGGATCCTAGAGGGCTTTGGGCCTCACTTGCGTGAGCCTGGGTCGAGCCCTCCCCTGGTCCCATCCCTCGAAAAGTGCACCATCCAAGTCGGCACATCAGTCAAAATCCCCGCCATCCTTAGCTTCATCCGCCTACTCTTACCGAACCAGATCGGCGAGTTACACCTTGAAGTCACAGTTTTCAACGCCAGGTCAGACCAGGAAGCCCTCGATTTTGTCCAGGAGAAACTACCCCGACTTGCCCGTGAAGTTTGGGCCTCTGGGTCCTCGATAATGGTACCTGGCAGTCCACTGCGCCACGATATCACGGAATATTGGCAGAAGGCGGAGGAATGTCCGTTGAAGTTTGGGGAGCTGGAACTTATGCCCCAAATATAAACGTTTAAACAACGGCACGAGTTTGGGTGTATATTGTAGTACGTTCTAGCCTTTGTCTCTCCGCGCAAAACTGACAGAAAACTCTAATATACTATAGGATGATATAGCAGTGGTCCTCGATGACGATGAATGAACTGGGAAATTGTTTTGGAGACACGATACATTTCTTGGTGCTTGTAGCCTAGATAGACGATAAACATATACGTTTTGCGCGGGTATAACCCGTCACACATATTGCTCAGAGCTCTTCTACTTCATATTTATCGCGAAGTCCCAGAGTCCGCCCGCCGGCCCGCGTTTAGGTCCTGTTTAGGTTGGCCTACACGGGCGCTCAGCGCCAGTAGGCGACCCTCTCCCAGCTTCATCCTTGACGGTTGCGACTGGACGACACGTTCATTTGCAACTCTATCAAGACGTCCTCGTTCCGTACCTAGGGGGTGGGTATATTAATGTCAAACAGTACCAATCAGCGCGACGGCCAGGCTCACTGTCGGGCTTTGCTAGGTGGTTCAACTCATCAAGCTACAATTTCTCCAACTGCAAGTCGAGAGCAGTGTTTGACTGGTGAGTTTAATTCGCGCTCTAATAAGCAGCCGTGTACGCCAATCAGAACTGACATTTTCATACCCATAGAGCTTCAATGAGCGCGGCGTTGAGAGAAGATTTTACCCAGAGAGTGAACGCGTTGTGGCCCATTGACGAGCGGTGGGTAGTATCATCCTGGTGCATTTTGTTCGTATTAAATTGACTTGACGGTATATAGGTCGGGAAACCGGGATGTCGAACGCTCCCTTGCCGCGTGCGACACGGCCCTTGAAGATATCGAGCTTATCCGCCACCACGTTAACGACGTGCTCAACGCGGCCCGCACGCGAATCATGGGAGGCAGAAACTGGGTTCCTTGGCTCAAGCGACTCCCGGTTGAGATTCTCTGCAGTATATTCCGATTTTCTGGGGAATTTGGATTCGACCATGACACCAATCGCGCCATCGCAGCGACATGCGCACAATGGAGGGCTGTGGCGCTCAACGATCCTCTCATGTGGACGTGCCTCGATATCGATCGCTCGCGCGACTACTGGGAGTTTATTCTTGAGAGAAGCAGACGTATGCCACTCTCCGTTCGCATTCGTCTTTGGAACAACGCCGCGTCCGAAATGGCGATATTATTGAAGGACAGCAACATATCCCGCACTCGAAGCCTCGCAATAAGGCACGCCGCCCCTAGATTGGCTCCATGTCCCAAGCTCAATGCACCGCTCCTAAAGGATCTCACAATTCATACTCACGACTATACTGCCACGGCCATGGTACCTTCCGAACTTCCTGCGCTCCGGACGTTGGATTTGTCTGGTAGCTATTTCCCTTGGGTCCCTGGGAAGTACAAGAATCTCATCCACATCAAGATCGATTGTATGGCCAAAGGTTCCGTGCACCCCTCCTGGAACTTTGGGGTCATGTTCACAGAATCGCCCAACTTGGAGAGCATCGACTTGTTCTTTTTTTACCCGCCAGGCTGGCGTCCATTCGTTACTGGCTGGCATACTCGCAAAGCGCGACTCCGTATGCCTAAACTGCGCCAAATTTCCCTGGTCATGGAGCACTATCCTATGATGCACATTCTACGCTCCCTCGAGATGCCTCGCCTCAAGAAGATCTGCATCGCTAATGCGTTCAGGGGCCTAGAAGATCGCTCGGAAATTCATTCTCTGTTCGCTGCCAAATATTTACCTACCTCCTCTCTCGTCGACATGCGCGAACTAGCGATCGTTCAAGCTCCTGGAGTACTTTATCTGCTCGGAATCACAACGGAACGAGAATTCATCGGAGACGCGCTGATGGCTTCGTACGAAGGAGAACACAAACCCATGAAACGTGACGTCGACATCAATATCGAGTTGACTTACCGGGAGGACATGTCATCCTACCCCGCAATTCGCTCCTCCCTCGAATTTCTCAAATCCGTTCCCATGCCATTCCTGAATTACATGGGAGTGAGGCGTACCCCGCAGAAACTTATACGTGGAGGAGTTGCGAGCGAAGCTGGGACGACCGCCGACGTCAACAACGTCCTATCATTCCTCCTCTCCCGCCGGACCATATCTTCCTTTACTTTGGATTGTCACACCCCAAGGTTCGCTGCCGGCTTTGTGAACAGCCTCTTCTGCTCAATCAACGAACATCCACTTAGTGGTCCAGAGGCATTCTTTCCGTCGCTTGCACATTGCAGATTAGCACTCCACTCGATAAGGCTGCGACAAGTGACACAGTTCATTCCCCTCATACGGGCCCTCCTCTCGAATGATCGCCTGGATATGCTACTGGTGGACCAAACTGAACTCCGCGCAACACCAGAAGAAGAAGACGAACTGCAGCTCCTCATGCGTACCAGCGCGAGCAGGATGACCATGTCCCAGTACAGATATCAAGGTCTGTATTAACACACATTGCGACACGTTCTGTAAGTTATTTTAGTATCGATTACCACGCAAACATAATTCTCACAAACGAACCGCGGCACCAGGGCATTCTTCATTTCCATTTGTATATCCCATCATGCATTCCCTTCAACACCATGCGCAAACTACAGCGGCAACGCCGCGCCCAACTCACCTCAGTCACGAGCTCGCACATCATCAAAGCCCTAACCCACCACAACGGCGACTTCATCCCATTCAGTCGGTCTATCGTTCGAATCGCAAACCCATGCGCTAGGGCTGTTCTAGAGGATCGTCGGTCGCCGTCGGACGCGATCTGGACACCGGCTCAGGCCCTGGCATCCGAGGTTTGGGAGCGAGCGGGACCCCAAACTCTCCGCTGCCTATCTCGCCGTGGGATCGACAGGCTTGGCCTCGAGAGTTGCGCCGCGGGGCTCCGCGCTGAGGCTCGCGCTGGGCATCTGTTGCTTTGTGGCGCACGTGTACTTGAGACCTTGTTTGTTCTGGAAATTGTCAACGGACGCGATGTCCTGCAGCGGGTAATATTCGAGATTTGTTCGGAGGGTTTGGGGATGGGTTTTCCGTTTCTCGAAGGTGCACGGTCCGTGAATGCATTTGATGTACTGCGCTCTGAATCATGGCGGACGCTTTTACGGATTTTGTAATGCTTGCTCATGATGTAGTTCGCCGACGCCGGCACCACACGATCCAGTAGTTTCGTGGAGTACAGTTAACCCCGGTTTGCCTAAGAATAGATTTGTTACACGGAAGATGAAGAGAAAGACTGTCTCCCGAAGGTAGTGATCTCAGTTTCAGTAAACTATGAGTGAGACTTACCAGCCAGACGCGTTCCATTTCGCCGAAGAAGCAGATCGCGAACTTTGTATGTCGCAATATCAAAGAGTATGCACAGAAATGCTTTGTACGCCACTAGACCAGACTGAATGTTATAGAAACACTTGTGGAATACATACCAGAGGCTCCTCTATTGTACAGTCGTGTATGATGAGTATAGCATTTACGTAGACGCAAGCTCACTCGTCGAGCCTCCGTCCTTTCGCTTCGTCCAGTCGTAATAGATCGCCCGCTTCGACGCCTGCCAGCCATCCAACGCCTCCAGCGCAGCCTTGCCCCAGTCGAAGCTCTCGTGCAGTGCCTCGTCCTCGGGACCATCGACGAACAGAACGAGCCGCTCATTCTGAGGCATGATGAACCCCTCCCGCACGCCGTTGCGGATGAGCTCGCGCAGCGGGTTGTAGAACGAGCGGACGTTGATGATGATGGTGGGCTTGTTGTGGATGCCGAGCTGCGACCAGGTGGTGACCTCCATGAGCTCCTCAAAGGTGCCGTACCCGCCGGGGAGACACACGAAGCCGCACGCCCGCTTCGCCATCTCGGTCTTGCGCTCGTGCATCGAGTCCACGACCACCGTCGTCTCCTGCAAAGCGATCGTCCAAGATGAGCATGTGTGTGGAGGGAAATGAGGGCGCATATAGCCTACGTTTTCGCGATTCGTCCCGTCGCACAGCGCCTCGGCAGCGGCCTTGCGCTCGGCGGGGGTCTTGACCGCCTCGTGCTCGCCGCCCGACGCGATCATCGCCGCGGGCAGCACGCCAGTGACGCTTCCGCCAGCTTCGAGCACCGCGCCGGACACGATGCCCATGATACCCTTCTGCCCGCCACCATACACGAGCGGTCTCCCCGCCTTCCCCAAAGCGCGCCCCACACCTACACACAGAGACACACTCATCAGTATTAACATCTCTACCATCGCCGCTCCGTACTCACTGATCGCCGCAGCCTGGTACGCGGTGCTATTCCCAAACGACGACGCGCAGTACACCGCGACGGCCTTCGTCTCTGTCGCGTTGTTTTCTGTCGCCGGGATTGTCATTTGTGGTGTGTACGGTGCGCGTTCGTGGGGAGTTATGTTGAACGGGCCAGAGATGGTCGTGTTTTGTAGAACAGACCGCGTGGAAGCCTGCCAGGGCAGTTTAAGCCTATTTCTCCAGGGATGAGTCATGTTGTACGCCCGCCCGACTTCGTGGAGGACGTCAACGAGCGCATTGCGTTGGCGAGGCCGCGTTTTCTCGTCTTCACAATTCAGTTCGCGGTAGTCGTGGCCACAGCGTGGTAGAAGAACAAGTCGGATCTCGTCAAGCGGAAATTGAGCAATTGTTGACAAGGTTAATTACTGTGATAACCGCTTACATGACATGAACCCTATGTCGAATTCGACAGAGAGAGTAAAACATACCAGGTTCGCGAATTTCGCACTCGAGATATGGGGTACGACATAATCGTATAGCAACCTAACGTACACACTACTCGACCTCCGACAAGAACCGGTTCACAGACGGCCAGAGGTATAATTCGAACAATAAGAATCATTGCAGGTGGGGGGGGAATGGTGACGGCGACAAAAAAAGAGACAATTGAAGGGACGAACTTGCGTGCTGCTACTGATGGATAATCCGGAGAGACCCCGAGAACCAAAAGAAAGAAAGGGAGAAAGACACATGTGGTGAAGCAGAGACGACAGTACGTTGCATGGTGAACGGCGACAGCAAATGGCGCCGACGCCATAGGTAGTACCCACAGATATTAAAATGTCCGCTGGGATACTAAAGATGGCGCGGCCGAGCTGGGAGGAGAGAGATGGATGGACAATGGAGGCAGAGTTATCGGAACACAGGGAGGGGAAGGCCCATCGCGCTGCGAGGGTACGCGTGTACGTCGCAGACGATGGCACATATAAAGCAGGGGGGAGGCGGCGCAAGGCGAAGGGGATTAGCGCCACGGGTGACACGGCGGCTGGCGCAGGCACGATACGGGGATGAGGTGTAAGTTAGCAGGTGGTGGGATGGCGAGAATAATAAAGACGAGCGGGGGTGCGACGGGATGTGGCGGTGGTATAATACACGTGGTAAGGGCGAAGATGGGTTGAGATGGAGCGCATCTAGGATGGACGGGACGGGGAGCGAGAGCAGATGGACGACCGAAGTATACACAGTTGAAAGCGTGATTAAATGGGACATATGGACAGCGGCGATGAGAGGGCGGCGCGCGCGGTGCGAGAGTGAGGAGCGGCTCCAGGAGGCGGTGTGCGATTTCCGTACCGACGCCGAGCCATTCGAGCGGGAGAGCTCAGGTCGGCGTTTGAACGGTGCTGGTGAGGCTGCGCGCCGCCACAGGAGGGAAGAGACAGGAACCAGGGGCCACGAAGAGAAGATTTGGGCCCACGCGTGCCAAATACTTTTTGATTTTGATTTTCGCGTGACGAGGCGGGGGGAGCGCGAGGCGGACACGTTATATACGCCTGCCACCCTCCGTTCGGGTGAAAGCGTCTTAGCTCGCACCGGCTCCGTCCTGCGCAGAGGTCTTGTCTTTGTGCCGACTGATCTTCTCGACACCAGCACTCAATGCCGTCTTTCTCGCTCCCTCCTGGAAACTAGTCAGCACATACATCACGCACGGCACGAGTGATGGACTACTCACCTCGTCCGACTCCTCGTCGTCCTCGTCACCATCCTTGGGACTGTCCTCAACGTCCGCGTCGTCGTCTGACGCAATCGAATCTGTGCTTGCGCTACTTGCGCTTTCCCTACGTTCCCTCGGGCTACGGATTTGGACCTCATTGTCCATATCGACAACCATCTCCTGCGTGTCCGCGAGGGCAGACACGGGCATTGGCGGGGAGATAGCCCGCGCAGTCTCTTGGCTGTCTTTCCGCTCGGGCGCGTTGCGAAGAACGTGGCTAGCGGCAGAGGGGACCCGCTCCATAGAGGTGCGTCCATGACTGTGCGACAGCGAGTGGGAGTGGGAGTGATGAAGGGCGGGGATGGTGATGGCAGTGGTTATATGTTCAGGCTCACTCGTCACAGCCCCCTCCTCGGAGACCTCTGACTTGCTGACCTCGGCAGGTTGTTCCGCTGGGATCTCCACTGGCGAAGACTCTTGGGGTACCTGTTCAGTCTGAGACTGCTGCACGTCGACGTTCTCCTTGTCCGCTGCCTCCTGCGCGGCTTTGGCCTCCGCCTCGCGCTTCGCCCGCTCCCGTTCCTCCCGTCGTCGCTTAACCCAAGTCATTCCTCCGCCATCATCTTCAGGGTCGGCTGGCGCCCGACCACGCGAGTTCTCGCTCCATCCACTTGCCTCCGCACCAGCAGCGAACGCCGAATTTCCCGCCAGGCGTCCATACTTGCTGAGAGCTCCGACGGCCGCGGCGGTTTTGACGCTGCCCATACCGCCATATCCCCACTCGACGAATTCGTCGTCCGAGCTAAATCGCGTACATCTGTCAGCATCGCGGGAGACGTCCAGAAGATCCCACACGTACCGAGCATTTCCAAATGGATTCGAGTTGACGTTGCGGGCGCCGCGCTTTGCGCCGTATACCCGACCGTTCAACATCTTGAGCTGTTTCCGCCCACCATTACCCACGGTGGCAGCGCTGCCGCTCCTCGGCCTTCTCGAGTCCACCGATTCGCGACTCTGAACGCGCCTCATGTCGCCGGTGGCGCTTTGGGTTCTCCAAATACCGCCCTCCGAACTCGAGTTCGAGTTGCTAAAGCCCATAAAGGACCTTCGCTTCTTCTTCGAGGCTGTGTTGTCGCTGGTACTCCTGCACAGTGGGACACCGAAGTTGGTCTTCTCCTCTGAGAAGCTACTGCGTTCCCTAGACCTGTTACGGGACGGCGTACTGGCCCCAGAAGGTGTCGCTGCGCCCGAGGACATCCCGTCGTCGGACTCGCGCGTCGAGCTCCTGAAGAGTTGATTGACGCCAAGCGTGAGGACGTCCTCTGTGGAGAGGTTGCGCATGAATAATGGCTTCAAGAGCTTCTTCGTCGACCACTTCTTCTCCTTTGGAAGGTCCACGCGTCGCGAAATTGGAGACTCGGGACAGCTTTGAGGAAGGCGCTCGACGGATGACGATAGTGGTACATTGGGTGACTGGGGAATCTCCCAGTCGGAGTCGTCCCTGTCGGAGCCCGCAAGGGAGGATGGGGCGAGGGGGGAGACGGGGGGCTTGAAGTGTGCACCGAGCTGGAGGCTTGTGTTGCTCACGGTGGGCGTCGTGTCGGAGCCTGATGCCTGCGTCTCACAGAACAGCAACGACGAGGGGCGACTCCCCGTCTTACCGCGAGGTGTTTCAACATTGTCCTGTGATGCGGGGAAGGCGTTCAAATTTTCGACGCTGTCGTCAAGGAAGACGTCTGGCAACAACTCGTCCCGTCGCGGCTCCGGAAGAGGTGCAAAGCGAATCTTGCGTGTCTGAGGAGCAGAGCCAGGGCGTGCAGTTGGCTTGGTTGAGCTCTCCCTTGAGATGGCTGAGCCTATGATCGCGGGGGTGTAGGAGGATCCCCCGCGCGGGACCGCCGAAGCGTCCTTGGCAGGGAGCGATGTGGTCAGGAAGTAATTGTCCGCATCAGAGTTGTGGGGCGAGCTGGACGACGCGGACGAGGAGAGCGAGGAAAGCGAGGAGATGAGATGTGGTGTGCCCGGCAGCGAGGTCGTGTGCGAGTAGGGCGACGATGAGGGCGACGAGTTGAGGAGGATGCCGTGGGGAGGCTGCGGGAAGGCAGGGAGTCTGAGCATGTTGCCAAATGCGGCGTCGCCCTTGGTTGTGTGATCGCTGGTGTAGATGGCGAGGACGATGCTGCGGTCGTCGACCAGGGCGATGAGAGCGAGTAACAGAAAGAAGGAGAGGCGAAAGTGAAAGAAGAAGGACTGGCAAGGAGCGATGTAAGTAATAGCAGACAGGAGAAGAAGAAGCGGGTGAAGACGTCGATGGCTGGAAGCGCAGGACTTGGCACGCCGCACTCCCCGGGGTCCCGCAGCGCCCGGCGTCTGCTGATAACACGTGCGCGTCTGGCCGTCGGTGCTGTCTGAGCGTCCGTGCACGCTCCCCTGCGCACGCCAGCTGACCCTGTCCCGCGAAATGGCATAATTCGCGCGTCGCAGCCCGCCCACGGCAACTCGAATAGCACAGAACTCTCGCTGCTATCGCGGGCTTGGCGGGGCCCCCCTGCTCCTCCGCAACTCCCCTGCACTGACGCATGCGGGGTAACCATTTCCGGCACATTGCTTCGGACTCGCACAATGCCTCCGTGAGCTCGCTGATCGCCGGACTCCGCCCAAATATATCCGTGGCATGATTATGGCTTCCTCGAGCTCTTTCCAGAGGGCTCGGTCGGTTCGCATCCCAGAATACCAGTCAGACCCTCACGCCCACCTACACGTTCTGGAAATAATCTGCTCGTGTCCCGTTCGTGCGTTTCTGCCGTGTCTGCCTGCACCGAGTCCAACCTCAGCCTGTATGAGTTCTAGTCATTCGACCTCGGATCCGCGCCACACCACGGTCCCAGTCAGGCGCACCGCGGGCATGGCGGATAAGTTCCAGACGCACTCCCGTCCTGACTCGCTAGTTTGAATCGTGAATATAATCGGCGACTGCATCCTGCATTTGTTCTGCACAGGCCCTCCAGTGCGTGAGACATGCGACCCGTGACCGGTTTTCCGGACTCCACCAAATCTGCTTTCCCTTCGTCATGATCAGCGGTTCCCAATCGGCGTGCTGTGCACTCTCGACTCGACATTACATACGGCCGTCTGAATCCCTCGTCGTTTGCACAAGCAGGACGCTGGCCTCCTTCCACCCGCACCATGACTTCAGGCGCCCCTATCTCAACCCCCCCTGTCCTCCAATCACGCCGACTGCAATTGCGCATCGCAAGATGCATCTCTAACACCTCCCATTTGATCCACATCTCCTTCGTGGATTCCGCCAGATCACAATCATCTTCGCCCTGCAGGATGCTTTCCACCTCTTTAAACTTTAATCCCACCGGTCTCCCATCCCTCGGTCCCATCCGACGACAGCACCGCGATAACGAGATGCACCATCGGGCGCGCCCACGCCACCTCGTGCCCGCCGTAGCTGACGGTGAAGGTTCGGACCAGCGGCGGGCGACGCGCAATCCCAGTCAGAATATCACCAGCAACAAATACCACCGGCTGCGCACGTCGGACGTCAGTGACTAACGCCAAGGTCGATGTCGCGCGGAGGCGATACGGACGAGTGCGGGGGAGCTGCGCCCTGATCTCCTGCGCACTTGCCTTTTCCTGCCCTCCCGCTGTCCCCCCGTTCTGCTCCAGGGTCTCGCCCGCTGACGCTTCGCCGAGACGGCGCTGGCGTAGTCGGATCCAAGGGTGATAATTTCCGCACAAAAGGCAGTCTACAAATTCCAGCGGGATGCATCGGACCCCCTTGCCAGATCGACGCGTCTTCTCTCTTGTCCTGTAAAGCCGGACAAGCCCAGGCATCCGTCGACGATCGCTCCTGTCGGGGTCCTGGAGGCGGTAGCAAAATTGCAATACCCTCGCACTCAGGAGGAGCTTGGGCATGGCAGTTATTATGTCAAGGTGACGAGGCGGTGAGGCGCCGAGCCGACGCGGCGCGCCGAATGCGGGCATCCCGACGCGCGTCGTGCGACGCTTCGGCGAACAGCGCAGCGCGTTCCATTGGCGTCGTGGGAAATTCGGAAACGCCCGCGTGGGTCGCAAGATGCAAGTCGCGACCAGGACGACGCGGTTCCGCTACACATGGACAGGTCCAGGGGCCCCGGACCCTTCGTACGAGCGAGGCGGGCGAGGACGTTGACCAGGGTACGTCGGTCGTCGTTCGCAGAGGCACTTCCACGCTCATTTCACCCAGCCCAGATATGGACCCGCGTCCCTGCAGCGTCGCGTCCGTGTCAGCATCCTCTTATAACAAGGCCGAGTACGGCGAAGGAGAGCGTACGCTTACCCTGCGCTGGTCGCGTCCAGCGCCACCACGCCGCGCAGCAGCCATCTCCCAAGCCCATCCGCAATATCCGTTCGAGGCCGGAGGACCGCCAAGGCCCAGCGCCCGACAGACTCTGCGGGCCCGCCCGTCCAGGCAGCGGTTACGGCACCGCGGACGAATTCGACGACAAACCCTCACGCGCACGCCCGGCATGTGGGAACGGAATCGTGGTCGAGCGACACGGCGCCACGACGAACAGCCACGAACGTGCTCGAGCACGCTCCAGCTCGACGCGAGAGTGCGGCGTCGCCAGGGACACGCTGCCCGCCTCGTGGCGGCGAGGGCCCTGGCCCTGCCGTCGCGGCCTGCGTACGCGAGCGGCGCATTCCCTCACCCGAAACGCTGCCAAGCTGCCCTCGCTCGCCGCCGCTGATGCCCTGCCCGCCGCTGATGCCCTGCCCGCCGCCTGCGAGGACCCCGGAGTTGGCCGCAGCGCGCCCATCACAGTCTCGCAGTCGCTCCAGCACGACGCGTGGGCCCGCGGCACGTCTCACGAAACCGGTGTCTTACGCGTCCGTCTTGCGCGTCGCGACATCCCGATCGTGTTTTGTCAGTATTTGGTTCGTCAGCAACACTGGTGGGTGTCGTATCTTGTTGCGGAGTGATATTAGAAACGCTGTCATGTTTTCCGCAGTGCATGGCAGCTCCATCTGTCCCTGAAGTTCAGTTGGGACGATGGAGAAAACAACAGCAAAGTGAAGCGATCAGCTCCCGCGCTATGAGAACTCGACCACCACCAGTGCCTTTGTCTGGTCGCCGGTTATCCTGCAGACAATCCATTATCCGACGCGAACGTCGAGTCTGGACACGTAGACAATTTTGTACGCATTTCTCGCCTCCCCCTGCCCTTGGTTCTGACATCGCATTTCTAAGCAGAGTGCCTATCGCGTCTTCAAATAAGCTGTCGGCCTCGCCATGCTCGCGACCCAACACCGGCAGTCGTCCTTCTCACGGATGAGGAGCCGTCTTTCATCTCGTCGCGGACATTTCCCGACGTGCAAGCATGCCTCCACCCTACCCGAAGCGATTTGCCATGCTGCCAGATAATCCGAATTGAAGTCGTCTAAAAATAACACTCCATGTCTCTGCGCCAGCGTCGGGAAATCGCACTACAATTTCCCCCAGCGACGGCTTCTCTTCGCCATACGACGCGCCGCCGCGATCGCGGCAAACCGAGCGACGACGCATCGACGATGCCGCGGTCGGTACGGTGAGTGGCGGCCGCGGGAGCATTCTCGACCATTGAACTGCTCGCGCTGACTCGTATGATGTCCAGCAATGCCCACGGGGTGCTTATCGTCGCCGTCGCTCGTCATGGATACGTGGCCGCCTCCAAACACCGAAACGTCCGCCAGGATTTGCCTTGCGCAGGCCTCGACGCGCGACACGACCGGCCTCGCCGCAGCGCAATATGCAATCCGCCCGCTCGCCGTTGTCCGCCCTTGCGACGCTTCACTGCAGGATGACGTCGCGGCCGCACTAGCACGCCGCGGCTTCTCGTCCGGTACTGTATCACCTCGGACTGACCATGCATCGCCAGATAGCGTATGTCGCGGGATCCTCCGTCCTGGTTCTGCTCGGGATCTTGGTACGTGTCCACCACAACGTCCCCGACCGAGTCTTGCCCTGATGGACGGCTGGCACCCTTACGGCAAGCGCGAGCAGGCTTGCTGCCACGAATCATGTCTCGCAACGTTCGGTCGCCGGCAACGCCCAGGCCTTGCCATTTGCGGTGTTTCTCCGGCCTCGTATGTCGCGGCGTCTGCGTGTCGGATGCGGATAGTCTGGCGCCTCGCACCTTCACCCTCAATCGTGTTTCTCCCGCTGGGGCTCGGACCTCTTCGCCCCCAGTCGTCCATTGCCCACGAAGACGCACCTTGGATAGGCCTAGGCGGACACGAGGAGCGCAGTCGGTGTGCTGGGCAGCTCTGCGCCGAGCAGCGGGGCGGTTTGTGCCATTCGCGCGCACCACCGCGGTAAAGGAGTATCAGGGGACACCCTGGCCCCGCCGTGGCATGTGAATCAAGGAGGAGGGCGGCCATCCACGCCATCGGCGTCGTCGAGGGTTGCCAAAGCGGGCGCACGAAGGGCCTTTCTCGTCGCAGAGACCAAGGTTTATCTGATCTTACGCTTACCCTGGAACCTGAAAGAGTCGACACCGCAATGGCCTCGCGTCCGCCTGCCCCCTGCCCAGCTTCGCCCGCAGCCCAGAAGGCCTTCTCGTGCGGTGCGCGATCTCTTCCGTGCCATGGATGCGCCAGGGTCCGCGCCCGGCGTTCACACAGTCACCAGGTGAGAGCGGCGGCGGAACCGCACACAACTTTGTGCTGATGTCGCCGATGGCTCCCACTCAGAGCGATACCACCGACGCCTGATCCATCGTGATCCTATATCAATGCATCCATCGCCACGAGCGGTGGCTTGGCCTCGCATTGTGAGGTGCTTTGGCTAGCGACGCGCGCCCGTTACGTGTACCAGCTGCAGTGGGACGCGACGAGGACGTTTTGTGGGTCCATATAACGCACGCTCGGTAAGTTGTTGCCCCTCCCAGTCAATCACTCTCATCGAACATGTTCTGCGTCGAACAGGCGTGATTACAGGCGATGTTCAGCGTTTGCCCGAGGCCTGCATCAATCTTCGCAGGGCGGTCAGCTGGCCGTATCTACTATTAGATGAGATTGGACGGTCGCCGCGCGAACGAGCTCGAGGACAGGATCGCGGACTATGCCCAGCAAAGCGAGCGCAGCGGCCCTCGCATGACCGATCGCTGCGCGTTTGCACGACTTCGTGCATCCCATTGACGTTTATTAGCAGGGTTCCGCCACAGGTGTGTCATTCTGTGCGCCGTGCCTAGCGATGTCTGATATATCCCATTGTAGTTCTATTGCAAGGGTCACCGTCTGCCTGTTACCAGCTGTTGGCCGTCGGCGGCGGTCTTGGCACGAAGTTTATAGCGTCTTGGCTGTGGTGGCGTCGGAATGCGTACGTACGGCGTAGGTGGAGTGGCTGGCGACAACAGGTACGAGTCTCGAACCCATATCCGTCTCGTGTCCAGCACTTGACGCTGCGATTGGGTTCGCAGGCGTCCAGCGGGTCCTGTCACAGCACAGCAGCCATTGCGTCATGGCCTCGACTCCGGCGTGCATCCCATGTAATCTTACGCGAAATGCAGCTCTGCAGAGGCCCAGCACGCACCGTCGTGTCTGCCGCCGTCGCCAGCAGGCTCCCCCTCCACCTCGCGCGCCGGAGCCCACATCGGGTCCAATACAAATGCCACTGCGCGTCGCGAAGCCCGCCCAAGGCACGTCTAGTGCTTCATGGCGCCCACGCACCCGCCATTCAGTCGACCCTACGGTGCACGTCCCGTTTGTTCTATAGCCGACTGGCATCAGCCATTCTACGCACTTCCGCCGCCCACGCCCATTGCATTCAGGACCCCGGGAATCGCACTCTGCAACAGCCTGTGTTCCCAGGCGCGTCGTGCACGACCGTCCGTGGGCGACACGTGTGTAGTGTCCGCGGATGGCCATCCCCCGCGACGCTGTCCATCTGGGATCGATGGTGGGGCGAATTGCCCTCGCACAGGCATGCGCCTGCACGCGGACTGCCCAGGCTGCTTCGAGAATACACGGAGAGGGGGGTGCGATTAGTTCTATCTGCCTAATCGTCCGTGGTCGTCGAGGCGGCCTCGGATGCACGCGCCGCAGCGGCTGCCCATGGTGCCCCCTCCCGCCCGCCGCGACCCTGCGACCCTGCGGAACCCGACCTCCCGGCGTGCGAGGGCGCGCTCCGACGTGGCTTCGATCTGCGAGCGTGGGCGTGAGGGTCGGCTCGGACATCAACAGCGGCAGGGCACAGGGCCGCTCTCTAATCTTGCGCCCGTGCTGGCCCCGCCGGTCCTGACCATTTCATTGTCCATTCCCTTCTTTTATTCAATCCACGTCGCGTCCACGCCCTCCTTGCGCCGCACGTCGCGCGGCCGGCGACATCTGGCCAACCAGCGCGCGCGAGCCGCGTCGGGACACCGGTGCGAGCAACACGAAGCCGTGCGCCGCGCTATGGGCCCAGCACGTCCCGGGGCTCCATATATCGCAGCACAGTGTCTCGGATTCCCTTGGACCCTTGTGCCCTCCCCATGGCGATCTGCACATCACCTCCCCGCCCTGCATCGTCGCCGCCCGTGCGCTGCGACCTGTGCGCGACCCTGTATGCTGCCGTGCGCCCCTTGCCCCTCGTCCCGGACGTCCGCAATGCGGTTCCCGGTGCGTTGCTAAATGCCCGGCACGAACTCGAAAGTGTGCGCGACCCTGGTGTGTGTGCTTCCCCGTCGTTCGGGCATCGTTACCTCCGCACCCCTGCACGTCTCGTCGCTGTTTTTGCCTTTCAGACTCCCGCAGGATCGCCATTGTGCGCTCGGCGCACTCGTCCCGGTACGACTCCCCGGTATGTTGGCTCTGTTGTTCGGACCGAGTTGCGTTTAGTGTGGGGTGTCTGCGGCGGGTGCAGGGGACGGTTGCGGTGCTTCGTTGTATGGCTTGGGTGAGCACCCCCGAATTTTACCTTTAGATCTCTCATGTTTCGCGCACCTCGTTCGTGGGTGTGTGGCAGCGCACGGCGCAATTTTGGTTCATCGAAGGTTCGTCCCCCTTTCTGTCGCTGATTTTGAGTGTGCTCATATTGGATTGAAACACGTAGCGTGTTGCATTAGTTTGTTGCGGCATCGTGCAGTGCTAATTCATTGCGTAGCCTCAACATCCTTGGTCCCGGATTCCCTATTAATGTTTTACCCGTGACGACTACTTTTGACTCATCCTTGTTTTCTAGCCGGCACCTACGTGGACTGTGGGACATCGAAATGCCTGTGCATAGATCAATTGATCGGCTGGTCTACGTCCTCGCATTTGGCGTCTCACTGGCTACTAGCATTCCATACTACACTTCAACCCCGCCCACGCAGCTCAGATCCAACTATGGGTGAGCAAGCCCTACTCATCTTGACTCCTTTGATACCGCCATGGGTGTTTTTGAAAATGTTGGTGGGGATGCTTAAACGTGGCCACGGATAACGTAGCTTGCATAGTTTGTAGTGGCGGCGTACATTGTCCGAATATTGCACCAACGGTTTTCTAGCGAGGCTTTGGAACGTACAAAAAGTCGCAGTTCTATACATATCTCTCTAACGAATGCTACACTTACTTCGAAGCTGTACAATGTCGCAACAATGTCGTCTTGAGCGTCCTGCGAAAGCAAAAGCTGCGCCCCAGCCCAGGCGGCACCGAGTGAAGGCGGACCGCCGGCGCCGTCGGGGCCTGCCGAGCGACTGCCAAATTGGGAAAATGATAAAACGGCTGTAAAATCGGTGAGGACGGTCGTTTGCGCTGCCCGTCACCTCGCGCTCGCTGCGCCCCCCGTCGTCCGCCCCCGGTCTTGTGTATAGCTTGTATTCTACTGCCGGAGTGCGCCCAACGCCGCCAAAATGAGTCAGGACCCAGCAGAGCAGAACATTCAGATGTGGAAGGTGAAAAAGCTCATCAAGAGCTTGGACGCAGCCAGGGGGTGCGTACGACGCCCATTTCTCTGCGATCCGACACTAAAACATCCCTGCGGGCCTGTTCAGAGCCGGCACTTCCATGATCAGTCTGATTATTCCGCCCAAAGTGCGCTCGATCTGCTTTTATCGCATCCGATGTGTCGTAACAGAAGTTGCTCGTGCAGGACCAAATTTCCCGGATTTCGGCCATGCTCACGCAGGAGTACGGCACGGCATCGAACATCAAGTCTCGAGTCAACCGTCTCTCCGTTCTCGCTGCCATCACCAGTACCCAGCAGCGGCTGAAGCTATACAACCGTGTCCCACCAAACGGTCTCGTACTCTTCGTCGGGACCATCCTTACAGATGAAGGAAAGGAAAAGAAGGTGTCGTTCGATTTTGAACCTCACAAACCCATCAACACGTATGTCATTTTCGCCTCGTGGTGCTTGTCACTTTGTCTCACGGCCCTTCTAGTTCGCTTTACCTGTGCGACAATAAGTTCCACACCGAGGCACTTCAGGAACTACTCGAGTCCGACTCCAAGTTTGGCTTCATTGTCATGGACGGAAACGGCACCCTTTTCGGCACCGTCGCGGGCAACACGCGCGAAGTTGTTCACAAATTCACCGTCGACCTCCCCAAGAAGCACGGTCGTGGTGGACAGTCCGCGCTTCGTTTTGCTCGTCTTCGTGACGAGAAGCGTCACAACTACGTCCGCAAGGTCGCCGAGCTGGCTGTTCAGCACTTCATCACGGCCGACAAGGTCAACGTGACTGGGCTCGTGCTCGCCGGTTCTGCTGACTTCAAGACGGAGCTCAGCCAGAGCGATTTGTTCGATGGGCGCCTTGTGGCCAAGGTCATCAAGGTTGTGGATGTCAGCTACGGCGGAGAGAACGGATTCAACCAGGTCCGTATCCAACGGTTCGCGTGACTTGTCATGCGCACATACTCACCGGGGTCCCAGGCAATCGAACTCGCGGCCGAATCTCTCGCGAACGTCAAGTTCGTACAGGAGAAGAAGTTGATCCAGCGTTACTTCGACGAGATCAGCCAGGACTCGGGTCGGTACTGCTTCGGTATCGAGGATACACTCAAGGCTCTCGAGCTCGGCGCAGTCGAGACGTTGATTGTCTGGGAGAACTTGGATGTCACGCGCTATGCTCTGCGCAATGCCGCTGGAGGTGCGTCTCTCGCACAATATCCGTGCTACTCCGTTTGTTCATATCACATGCAGAGGAGATCCTCGTTCACGCAAGCAAGGAGCAAGAGAAGGATCGCGAGAAATTCCTCGACAAGAGCACCGGGCTCGAGATGGAGCAGGTGACTGAGCCCGTGTCGCTCCTCGAGTGGTTCGCGGAGAAGTACAAGGAGTTCGGCGCAAACCTCGAATTCGTCACGAACCGCTCGCAGGAGGGTGCCCAGTTCGTCAAGGGCTTCGGTGGTATCGGCGGTCTCCTCCGCTACAAGGTGGATTTCACGAACCTCCAGACCGTCGACGACGAGGACGAGGACGAGTTCATGAGCGACGACGACGCGATCTGACGCGTGTGGAGGCTCCAATACGGAGCCCTTCCCGACCAGGGGACGTCGGGCGGGGCGGGAGGCGGGCGTGGGGAGAAGCTCTCCGCAGAGGCGGCGGAGAAGGGTCAGGAGAGTTCGAGGATTTCCAAATGTGCACAAGAAGAAAGAGTCCATGCGTCCACACCATGGAACTAACCAACAAGGTTGGTGCAATGTCCCTCTTCGCGTGCCGCAGTTGGCTGATTTGCTGTACGAGCAGGTTAAATGTCAGAATGTAGCCTTCATCACGTTGTACTAGTCTAGTCGTTGTTTTCGTTGAATTATTTATGCGTCTATCCATGCCCTGATAGATCTCAACTTGCGTTCAAAACCCCGCGACGGACCCACAGGAAGTGCCCTCTACGCGGTGAACGAACTATTCACCGTACCTCATTCACTGTGGCTTCACAAGAATGAAAAGTGGCTGTTGGTGGTCCGTGCTAGTTCATGCACCGACGAAGTGCAAGGTCGTAGAATCCACGTTACCAATTGACGTAGTCAACAAAAGCTGCGTAGCGCGATTCAAGAACCCAACAGCCTCGCGTAGCGCACTGCCTCCTAGTGTACCGTTGCTAATACTTTCTCGAAAAGCCAGTATGGGGAAGCGAAGCGCCTATGCCGTGCATACTTACGTCCGATCCAATGTGGGGGATAACAAGGTATTGACCCCAAAAGAACAGAGAAATGCGTACGAAACGATTTAGGACGTTCATTCGCTCTAAGGATGCTCGTAACAAGCTCGTAAGGGCGTGGGCACCCTGTAACGTTCGCATCGTAGAAATGGTAATTCGGCGCAGAGCGTCTCAATACCCTGCAGAACATCTAGATCATGTGGAACTGGTTCTGGGAAACTACTTCGTGAGCAAGCATTGCAAGGCCCGTCAAAGCTTCCGTCAAATGACAGCCACGAACCGTGCACCTTCGAGAAACAGAAAACCCATCTTCAAACCCTCCGAATAAATCTCGAATATTACCCGCCACAGAACATCGCGTCCGTTGACAATTTCCAGAACAAACAAGGTCTCAAGTACACGTGCGCCACAAAGTGACAGATGCCCAGCGCAAGCCTCAACGCGGAGGCGCAACTCTCGAGGCCAAGCCCCGTCGATCCCACGGCAAGATAGGCAGCGGAGAGTTTGGGGTCCCGCTCGCTCCCAAACCTCGGATGCCAGGGCCTGAGCCGGTGTCCAGATCGCGTCCGGCGGCGACCGACGATCCTCCAGAACGGCCCCATCGCGTGCGTTTGCGATTCGAACGATAGGCCGACTGAATGGGATGAAGGTCGCCGTCGTGGTGGGTTAGGGCTTTGATGATGTGCGTGCTCGTGGCTGAGGTGAGTTGGGCGCGGCGTTGCCGCTGCGGTTTGCGCGTGGGGCTGAAGGGGATGGATGATGGAGGAGTGTTCAAATGGAAATGCAGAACGCCCTGGTGACGGTTCGTTTGTAAGAATCATGTTTGCGTGGTAAATAGAGTAACTCACTGAACTTGCAGCAATATGTGTCAATACGAAGCCTGATATCAATACAGGGATATGATCATCCTGCTCGCGTTGGTACGTTGGAGGAGCTGCAGCTCGTCTCCTTCGCCCACTGGCAGTGTTGCAAGGTGACCGGTTCCCTCCACCAGCAGGACATCAAGGCGATCATTTGAGAGGAGGGCATGTAGAAGGGGAATGAACTGTGGCGTTTGTCGCCACTTTATCGAGCGTAGTACCAATCTGCAATGCGCAAGCAACGGAAAGAATGCGTCCGGACCGCTAAGGGGACGGTCATTGATTGAGCGGAAGAGGCTGTTTACGAAGCCTTCAGTGAATATTGGGGTGCAGCAACCCAAAGTGAATGAGGATATGGTCCGGTGGGAGAGGAGGAATGATAGGACACTGCCGATGTCGGCGGTCATCCAGGAAGCTTCGTTTACTATAAATTCTACATCGGGGGGATGCGAATGTTGAACTCCCGTGTAATTCAAGGATGGCATGGAGATGTTTTCGAGGAATCTAAGGATAGGGCGAATGGTGGGATAGGTTGTCATGTTCTGGTAGTTCAAGTAGATACCGATGTCGATACCGTCATCGGGGAACCCATCCATCTCGTAGAACTCGTGCCATTCCATGATCCTGTCTCCTACGGACTCCCGTTCCGTTGTGATTCCAACCAAATGGGCTGCTCCTGGAGCTTGAGCGATCACTAGTTCACGCATGTCGACGAAGGTGGAGGTAGGTAGACAACTCGCGGAGAACAGGGCGGCAATGGCGGAAGCGTCTGAGCCGCGGAGGAAGGTGGTCGCGATGTAGATCTTCTTGAGGCAAGGCATGTCGAGGGAGTGTAAGATGTGCACGGCAGCGCCTAGATTCATGTAGAGGGATAAGCGTTTTAGGCTGTGCATACAGAGTCGCGATCCGCGTGTGTGCCAGGCAGTGATGAATGGACACCAGCTGTGGCCAGTGAGCGATAATTCGACGCTCTCCACGCTAGGCGATTCTTGGAACATGACTCCAAAGTCCCAGGAGGGGTCGACCACTGGCAGACCCGTTGATAGGTAATAGATCTTGATACGAGTGAGATTTCTGTACTTTCCCGTAAGCCAAGGAAAATAACAACCGGAAAGGTCCAACGTCCGGAGCGCAGGAAGCTCGTAGCATAGTGGTGGAGCGCCAATACCGTCGACCTGGATTTTGAGATCCTCAAGATGTGGAGCATTGAAGTTGGTGAATGGACCCTTTTCAACGTACGATATGTCGAGGCTTCGAAGGCGAGAGAGGTTGCCGCCATCGTTCAACATCATTGTTACTTTAGGCTCATTATAATCCTCAACCTGGATTCGGATGGAAAGCGCCATTTTTCTGTTTCGCTCGAGAACAAGAGCCCAGTAGTCGCACGAAGGCCCCCAGATATCGATATCGAGACACGTCCACATGTGAGGATCATTGAGCGCCACCGTCCTCCAGTGTGTACATGTCGATGCGATGGCGCGATTGGTGGCATGATTGAATCCGGATCCCCCCGCAAAGCGGAATACGTCGCAGAGAATCTCTACCGGAAGTCTATTGAGCCAAGGAACCCAGTTACGGTTCTTCTTGATTCGCGTGAGGGTTGCGTTGAGCACGTCGTTGACACGACGGCGGATGAGCTCGATCTCTTCAAGAGCCGCGTCGTACGTGGCAAGGGGGCGTTCGACATCCCGGTTACCCGACCTATAGAGCGTCAAATCAGCTTAAGACTAACAAAGTGCCCGTGAGTATCGCCACCCACCACTGGTTGATGGACCCCAACGCTTCGACTCCCTGGGTAAAACTGTCTATCAACGCCGCGCTCATGGAAGCTCTAAATGTATATAAGTGTTAGTTCCAAATGGCATACACGACTGTGCTTCAGAAGACGAATTGCACTCACCAGTGAGACACTACTTTCGACTTGCAGTTGCAAGAAATTAGAGCTTGATAAGAACCACCTAGTACTGGCATGGCCCGACAGTGAGCCTGGTTGTTGCGATTGGTACTGTTCTACATCGATATACCCACCTCCTATAGGTAGAACCCGGAAGAGGTTATATTGGTGAAGTCGTCAATGAACACGTCGCCCAGTCGCAGCCGTCAAGGACGAAGCTAAGGTCGCTTTCTGAGCGCCCAGATAAGCCAACCCAAAACGCACCATGCTGGCGCACGCCTCGTAGAAGAGCGCTGAGCAATATTTGCAATATGAGTTCTACCCATGCGTATTGTACATTGATATCATCTGGCTAGGCTTCAAGCATCAAGAGATGCATCGTGTCTCCAAAACTATATCCTAGTTCATTCAACTCAGATTATTCTATATGATGGTATTTTCTGCAGATGAGAGTCTGCGCCAAGCGGACATAAGTTGGGACGTACCACAATAATCATCCAAATACGAGCCATTGTTCAATCGATTACGTTTCAAGTCGGGGCACAGATTCCGGGTCCCCAGACTTCAACGGGCATTCCTCCGCCTTCTGCCAATACGCCGTGATGTCGCGGTGCTGCAGGCGGCCACCAGACACGAACATCGCGGATCCAGTGACCCAGACTTCACGGGCAAGCCGGGGGAGTTTCTCCTGGACGAAATCGAGCGCATCCGCATCCGACTTCACGTCGAAAACCGTGCCTTCGAGGTGCAGCTCGCTGATCTGGTTGGGTAGGAGTAGGCGGACGAAGCCAAGGATGGTAGGAATCTTGATTCCATGGCCGACTTGGATGGTGCACTTTTCGAGAGACGGGAACAGGGGCGGGCTCAACCCAGGCTCGCGCAAGTGAGCCCGAAGACCCTTGAGAATCCCGGAGGAGCCGAAGCGGAGGGTGAGGGAAGTTAAAGTTGGAACCATAGAGAGGAGGCGGTGGACGCTCGCGCCAATTTCTGCAATGTGGCGCTTGCGGGTCTCAGAGTCGGGTGGAGTTTTGTGATGAAGTCGCTGTACGACGTCAAGATGCTTCAGATCGGGCATCGGGATGTCGGCGAGATATGATACGACTGGGTCCAGGACATTATCGATTATCCCCGTCATTCTATTGGGAGCTCTGAAGCTGAAGCCCACGTAGAGGCCACCAGCGATGTGTCCAATCGTGTCGGCGCCACTCAGAGCTAGCTCGTGAGAGAGGATGAATGCCACTCTGAATTCTTTCAGTCGCGAAAACACTGTCGTCGGAAGACATTCGCGGTTCCACAGACGGGCATGCTCGTCTTTGTCGACCTCGAGCCTGTGGGTGCCGATCACGAAGTCTCGCATGTGGGAAGGGAGGGAAAGGGACGGAAGTAGATCCAAAGATATCTCCAGCGGTATTTGGGTCTTGAGAGAGCGTAGCTTCGACATGCGCACTGGCTCGACTGACCCCAGAGGGGTCAGAAGGTTGTACGAGATGGGATGATATGACGCCGCTGTCACGTAGAAGTTCTCCAGGTTGGGGGATACTCGACACAGCGCAAGAAGGCGCTCGCAGAATCCGTCCAAGAATATCGAATCGTGGATTTGAATGACGACGGTAGTCAACTTGTGGAACAAGGATAGCCTCGGTGGTTGACCAAGATCCGGTATACATTGGTATAGAGTCAGGTTTCGAAGGTTTGGAGCTTCCGGCATAGGAAGGGCGAATGCTTGTTCGTCTTCTTCGGAGTCAGCCCGGAGGCAAGTCAACTCGCTGAGCACGAATGCCGGCCGCCCGAGAAGCGCACTGAGCGCATCACCAGGGGCTACAGCTTCAAGGGCGCGGATGCGATGTACGTTATCCATCGCTAGCCTAAAGAGTTCTGGCGGAGTAGTTGTGGGTAGGGGTCCGAGAATTGAAAGCGGAACAGACTTGTTTCGACGCATAGCTAGCTCCACATAATTGGCGGGTGTCGCCGTATCGAAACACGACCAGAGGAAGGGATTGTCGAGCGACATAGCCCTCCAGTGAGAGCACGTCGAAGCTAGTTGAAGAGTCGTGTGGTACGAAACATCGCCAGGTGGGCGCGTGTCGTCGGATGACCGCTCTATGAATACGGGTGCAACCGCGAGCTGGAAAATGTAGGCGAGGATTTCTGCTGGGAGGCTATTGACAGCGCAAGAGGCGTTCTGGCGTCTTCTTATTCGCGCTTGAACGTCCTCGAACGCGCGTGCAACGCGATTGGCCATGTCTTGCACGAGCGAGCTCTGCAGCTGCAACGCTAATGCGGAGTCATCCGCGGACACAATCTGCGGCCTTCTGGGATGAGCCTCTACGATTGATAGAGGCCACTGCATCACTTACCACGTATCTATGTCATCAACCGGCCACCTTTGCCCAATACAGCCCAGGATAGAGTCGAGCGTAGGATCGTGCTCAGTAGTTTGAGTGGCCTCTGGTAGAGTGGGCATTTCCTGACAATATCACTGGAGTGAGCGTGGTTGTAGACGATGGTACACAAAGAGGCTGTGAGGCGCGCGTCGATGGCAAAGAGACGCACAGCGACCTTGGCATTGTTTGTGCAAATCGGCTAAGCGAGATACGCAACATCTTGCCTAGACCATGCTCTTTTGTGTCGTTGCTTCGATGTCGCCCATCCGGACTTCACCGCTTGATATTAAGTCATCATGACTTTCATTTGGGATCTAGTCTATCGAATGAGTGTCCACCAGACGGGATCGCCAACAAAAAGTCTCGTAGATGACCCAGGTCCCATAATCGTGGGTGAAGAAACATAGTATATGTAGACGTCACAATGCGACCCGCCGACCCTGCGAAGTGAATTACGCTCGTGAGCGACTATTCAGTTGGGTGCAAGCACAACATGAAACATACCGTACATCATAGATATCGGAATACCAGGAAGGTGTCGCTCATCTATAGCACAGAACCCACGTCCCCGACTTTGAAGGGGCACTCCGAGTCGTGTCGCCAATACCTTCTGACGCTATGCCTCTCGGCACCAGCCACGGATATCGAGGAGCCGGTGACCCAAACTTCGCGTGCTAGTCCGGCGAGATTGTCTCGGACAAATTCGTGGGCCTCCTGTAGCGATCGGACCTTGAAGGTAGTGTCTTCAAGGTGGAGCGTCTCGAGATTGGCCGGACATAGCTGGCGGACAAGTGAAAGAATGGTGCGGGGGCAAACTTTCGAAGTAACCTGTAGTGTGCATTTTTCGAGCGCAGGGAACATCGGATTTCCAGTGATGTCGAGTAGTAGTCGGGATCGAAGACCCACGAGGATGTTGGCGGACGTCAGCCTAAGGCTGATCGACGTCAAGCCGGACATGCCCTCGAGAAGTCGGTGGAGACTGGCGGTGATCCATTCAAGATCTGGTGCACTGGTTTTAGTGCCAGAGCGGAGTGTCTGTATGAACTCAAGGTGCTTCAATCTCGGGGTCGGAGTGTCGAGGATGTATGACACCACTGGTGTCAGGATATCGTAGGCCTTTTTCTTGGGAGGAAGCCTATAATCGACGTAGACGCCTCCGCAGAGTTCTCGGTATGGCTGGTTAAATGCTTTTCTAGAACAGTCTAGGGAGATACCCTGAGAGAATTCGAACCAGATCTCAATCTCCCGCATATCCAAGAGAAGGGTTGGAGGTATGTAGGAGTGGGTCCACAGCCAAGCGGACACATCGATACCGGCTTCCTCGTTGCCTTCATTAGTCGCCACTCGGAAAGTCTCTAGCTTTTTCAAAAATCTGAGCGAGCGGATGAGGTAGGCAGTGATGGTAGGAGGAAGTTCTATATCGAAAGAGGTGAGCCTTGCCATATGGACAGGACTACGCGGTGGTCCTGGCTCCACTGCAAGAATACGTGGGACAACGCGGTCGAGATTGCATGAAATGGACAAGACCTCCAAATTCGGGGACGCTTGACAGAGATCCAGAATACTCTTGTGGAAAGCTTCTGCATTTTTGGCACCATCGAATATTATACGGATTGTAGTGAGCTTTTGGAGCTCTCCCGAGGGCTGATCAAGCCGAAGCATGCACTGACGGAGGATGAGACAGCTGATATGTGGAGCGTCAGGTCCAGACAGGAATACTGAGGGATCGTCGGGGTTCCCGTGATTGTGTAGATACAATTCCTCGAGAAGAGGAGCCGGCATCCCAGAGAACTTTGCGAGGAGACTGGTAGAGCCTCGGAGCTGGAGAGTATAGATACGATGGAGGTGTGATATGGCTAGCTTCACGAGTATCCCATGGGTAGGCTGTTTATTAGGGGATCTGAGGATGGAGATCGGCACAGATTGGGCTCGGCGTATAGCTAGCTCTGTGTAGTTGGCGGTTGCAGTCGGGTCAAAAAAGGACCACATTACAGGGTCGCTCAGCGAGACGGCCCTCCAATGGGAGCATATCGACGCCAACGTCAGGTTTGTGTGGAGAACGGAACCGTTGCAGGCCGCGAGTCGAAAGATATGGGAGAGGACTTCTGGCGGGAGATTGTTCACGGTGCTGAACGTATTTCGACACCGCAAGAAATGTGCTCGAATGGTGTCGAATGCGTATGCGACACGCCCCGCGGTGTGCTCAACGAGAGCAAGCTGCTCCTCGTACGTCTCTCGAATATGTTTGGCGGGCATCCTTCGAGCACAGGTCCATCATTCCGACACACAGAGAAAGCTGCGCTGCGTACCATTCTTGCACTGGCCACCTTTGGTCGATGCAGTCGAGGATGACTTTCACCACAGGGTCTTCGATTATAATTTTACCCATATTTGAAGGTCGAAAGACTGCGCTGACGTTGCTGTGATGTAGAGTCGTGGCCGTTGCGGTCAAAGTAGGTGTGGGACCGAAGCGCCCTGACTTGGCCCAGTGCTCGTGTGAAAGGAGGCGAGCTCCCGTTTCATGGTAGTAGTATTCGCGAGTTTACCAACGTTGTTTGGAAGTCCGTAAGAGGATTCCGATACTGTTTCGATCCCTTGCGAGAGCGACGTAACGTTAATGCAGAATCCGGCCAAACGAAAGTAATACAGACGACCCTATTATACACGAGCAATAGATATAAGTAGGTATAAGGTTAGCAGAAAGTGGTATCATCCATCCAGGTCGTAGACATCCTTCCCTCCGTCCAACGTGCCAACGTTTCGAAGAAGCGGGTCTAGAGAAGCCAGTTCGTCTTGTATTCCCGTCCGTGCGAAGTCGTCTAGCTCTTTGAGCAGTGTCGCCACGAGTTTCTGCAACCGGGTTAGACTTACAAACGGAATTGATCAGTAGACGGAGACAGACCTTGAGTTTGTTGTCGATCTGTTTGACCGAATCTCCCAATGCAGACGTCCAACTTGGTGGAGGGCTACCTAAAGCACCACCGTAAACAGACGATCCTCCAGCATTGACGATGCCCCACAGACTGCTATCACCGTCGTTTGTGGGCGCGGCGTCCGCGCCGGTGAAGAGATAGGATACGCCTGGGTGCGGCGAAAGCAGTCCTAGTGGACCCATCATGTGTTGCCCAGAACTTGGAAATGGCGATGGCCCAAGGATTTTCGAAATCTTGTTGTAAACCTCTGAGAGCACGTCGAGAAGTGAGAGGAGGGTCTGATGATAGTCTAACGGGAACGGCTGGTGATAATGTTCAGTGCGGTAGTCTCACTCCTGCGAAGAAACTACGAACGACGTGCGGCATCATAAGGTAAGAAGCATCTAGTGAGTCTTGATACGAGATTGCATAGTCATTCGCTCCAGGCTGCCTTCTTTGACGTCCTGGTCTGAAGAGCGAACGCTTTACGGGGAGGTCAACAAGGAGTCGCCCACCGAGATGGACGACGCACCATCTTTGGCCGTTCGCCGTCTTCTTTTGCCTGATCGTACTCGTTGAGCGCGTTGGAAAGTCCACGTAGGAAGTCTTGAGGGTCCTTGACATCGAACGTGTGGGCGAGAGACATGCCAAGACACGCGAACTTGTAGGTCCTGTGTGAAGGTCATTGTGTCGTTCGCGACGCGTCCGCGACGCACGTACCGGCCTTTCATCGCGGCGTTTGAGAACACGCGGTCGAGTTCGCCCCGCGTTATCATGATGGTGTGAAACCAGTGACTCCGTCTGGGGGTAGCATTCGTTTCAGTCACTCTGAGGAGCGCAAAGCACGCACCCTTCATGCACGTTACGCAGGTATGTCAACGTGATGATCCTCTTCTTCACCAGCTCTCGTAACATCTCGACCGACGTGCTCTGAGGGAGCGGCGCGTTTGGATTTGACATGGCTGGAAGTCCGTCAGAGTGCAGCGATTGCACGTCCCATTCCCTGTTCATTGGCACGGACGCCGTGGGCGTCGAGACGGCTGGTGGTGGAACACCAGTCGCGGAGGAGAAGGTGCCGGTCTGGTTGGGCTTGAACGACGAGAGGAGGTTCTGGGCAGAGGACTTCCGGCGCATCCCTGGGCGTTGCATCTGACCTTCAGCAGGGGCCATGGACATCACCTGGCTAAAAGCCGCCATCTGGGCAAATAGTTGTACGACCACACGGTGGTCGAGAGCAAGGTCGGGGATACCCCAATAGGGATAGTGTGACTGCTCCTTACCGCGTAAGTAATGGCCATACGATGAGTCGCTTGCCAGCTGCAACAGCTACTGACTGGGTGATCATCAGGCTGCTTACTCGATCAGTGTAGACAACACTGCTTTTGTGATGGGTTAAGCAGCGCACCCTTACTGCAGTAAGCATCAGTGCTGGAAGCGTCTAGCAACAGGCCTTGCTTAAATTTCCGAGTACAACTTGACCCTTTACCTCAACCCTCCACCGCCGTCATGACCGACTTCAACGCCGTGGCGAAGCAATTCACCGAGTTTTACTACTCGACCTTCGACACGAATCGCTCGCAGCTGCGCAGCCTCTACGTGCGTCCAAGATCCTTACCCTGATCATGGACGATCGCCCGCGAGTTCGACATCTAATGTCTCCCCACGACTCGCTACAGCGACCCACGTCGATGCTCACATGGGAGGGTACACCGATTCTCGGGGACGAACTCATCGCTGAGAAGCTTACGGTAAGTAGTTTAATTCCTGAGGACGCGAATTTCACTCAACCAACCCGTCTCTATTAGTCTCTTCCCTTCGAGAAGGTGCAGCACAAGATCACTACTCTTGATGCTCAGCCATCTTCTCCGGCCTCTGCGAGCCTCATCGTGAATGTCACGGGTCTGTTGTTGGTGCGTCAAACCCCTCGATGTTTTGCCGGTAAATTCAATAATCGACGCGTTTTTTAGGTCGACGACAACGCCAACCCCCTCCAATTCAGCCAGGTCTGGCAGCTTATCCCGGATAGTGGCAGCTACTACGTGTAAGTCTTCGCATCTCTCCTATGAGACTGTCAATTGACAATCTGCGCAGCTACAACGACATCTTCCGTCTCAACTACGGCTGAGCCTCTCCTAATACAACCATAACGCTGTATATCTAGTGTCCGATACCTGCGATAGTCGATTGTTCTCCTGTGAGGATTTAGTGGCGTAATTGTGAATTCATAGTCATGTATCATCGAAATTGCCCTTGACTGCGCTGCCCATTGTCCCTGCTCGAGAATTGTCTTGGTCACTGCGGTGTATCGATATGTTATTTTTCTTCCGGTTTGTATCGCTTTTCGTCGCCGTGTAGAATTTCTGCTGAGCCCGCAGCCTGAATTTGTCCGAGTTTGGCACGCACAGCTTGGACTTACGCGCGTCATTCGCTCGGACACCTTGACTTCTTACCTTCACCTCATACCCTCTCTCCACTTGCCTGCTCCCACCTTTTCTGTCTGGAATGGCCACAACAACGCTAGGGTCGGAAGTTGTTTCGATTGTCAACAAGCTCCAGGATGTCTTTGCCACCGTAGGATCGTCTGCGTCCCAAATAGACCTGCCTCAGATCTGCGTACTCGGAAGCCAGAGTAGTGGAAAGAGTAGTGTGCTCGAGGTGTGTGTCGGTATCATGCTACCGAGTCATCTAGCTTGACTGTGTTGTAGAACATCGTCGGTCGGGACTTCTTGCCTCGAGGAACTGGTATCGTTACGCGGCGGCCGCTGGTGAGTACTGCGTAATCTTCCGCAGGGGGCGTGTTCACAGCGTGTTATCCAGGTGTTGCAACTCATCCACAGGCCAGCATCGACACCACAACCAAACGGCACGCCTGTTGGTGAGTACACCCACGTCTGCTCACAGCCTTGCTTAAAGTCTCCCAGCCGCAGCCAACAAAGATGACCCTCATGCCAATGAGAACGAGTGGGGTGAATTTTTGCACCTCCCAGGACAGAAGTTCTACGACTTCAACAAGATTCGTGAAGAGATTGTGCGCGATACCGAGGCCAAGACGGGCAAGAACGCGGGTATCTCACCACTGCCAATCAACCTCAGGATATACTCGCCCAATGTCCTGACGCTAACCCTTGTCGACCTTCCCGGTCTCACGAAGGTTCCCGTTGGAGACCAGCCACGGGATATCGAGAGACAAATTAGGGATATGCTCATGAAGTACATCTCCAAGCCCTCTTGTATCATTCTTGCTGTCACTCCAGCCAACTCTGATCTTGCGAACTCGGATGGCCTGAAGATGGCGCGAGAGGTGGATGCGGAAGGACAGAGGACCATTGGTGTACTCACCAAGATTGATCTCATGTGCGTACCACGGTTTTCCGGTTTGGGATCGCGTGACCGAGTCGTTATTTAGGGATGCTGGGACGGACGTCGTGGATATTCTCGCTGGACGCATCATTCCCCTTCGCCTTGGATACGTCCCCGTTGTCAACCGTGGCCAACGAGATATCGACGCGAACAAGCCTATCACTGCTGCGCTGCAGTATGAGCGCGAATTCTTCGAGAACCATCCGGCGTACAAGGGCAAGGCGCAGTATTGTGGCACGCCATTCCTTGCGCGCAAATTGAACATGGTACGTTTCACCTTCCCGTGCTGTCCGCGAACTGCTGCCAATTCTAGTAGCTCTTGATGCATCACATCCGCGCGACACTGCCAGATATCAAGCAGAGGATATCGTCTCAGTTGGCAAAATACAACGGCGAACTGATACAGCTTGGCGGTGCTATGGGCGACCAGAGCTCATCCAGCGTTGTTCTCTCTGTCATCACTGATTTCTGCGCCGACTTCCGCACCACCATCGACGGAAACACGAACGACTTGTCTGTGACAGAGTTGTCAGGTGGTGCTCGTATCAGCTTCGT
The DNA here is from genome assembly GCA_027924225.1 of Bjerkandera adusta. Lineage (NCBI taxonomy): Eukaryota > Fungi > Basidiomycota > Agaricomycetes > Polyporales > Phanerochaetaceae > Bjerkandera > Bjerkandera adusta. The sequence goes on from BSCZ01000945.1 coordinate 52,134, forward strand.
CTTCCATGAATTGTTCAACCAAGGTATCAAGACTATCGATCCGTTTGACCAAGTCAAGGACGGCGACATCCGTACTATACTATACAACTCCTCGGTATGTTCTCTGTGTTGTCCTTATTGCGACACTCTCTGACGTGTATTCAGGGTTCCACGCCGTCGCTCTTCGTTGGCACGCAAGCCTTCGAGATTATCGTCAAGCAACAGATCAAGCGCCTGGAAGACCCTAGTCTGAAATGTTGTCAACTTGTCTACGACGAACTCATTCGGATTCTGGGCCAATTACTTGCAAAGATTGTGAGTATAGTCCGCTCAAGATGTCACATTTCGACTCTGACAGGTTTCACAGCAAGCATTCAGGCGATTCCCTGCTCTCCGCGAGAGGTTCAACGCTGTGGTCATCAACTTCTTCAAGACTGCGATGAACCCCACTACCAAGCTTGTTGGCGATCTCGTCGCGTAAGTTTAACACTTGATTTTGTGGAACAATGGACTCAACGGTGCACAGGATGCAAGCCTGCTATGTCAACACGACGCACCCAGATTTCTTGAACGGTCACAGGGTACTATTCGCATGTTTGCCTATGTTAGAACCGAACTCACGACGAATCACCAGGCGATGTCCATTATTAACGAACGAATGAACGCGAGCAAGCCTCCTACACCGGAAGTCAAGGGCGGTAAGCTCCCTCCCGGCGCGATTAATGGTGGCAAGGACCTCGACGTCGAGATCAAGAAGGAGGAGCCGAGCTTCTTCGGATCATTCTTCTCATCTGCCAAAGGCGCGCAGAAGAAGAAGGGTGTGGCCGCCATGGATGCTGTGAGTGTTTGAAGGCTTGGATACACGCATTTGCTGACTTTCGACCAGCCTCCACCATCCATTCGCCCGCAAACTGCACTGAACGACCGGGAGATGATGGAGACCGAGGTGATCAAGCTGCTCATCAACTCGTACTTCAACATCGTCAAGCGCGAGATGATCGACATGGTGCCAAAGGCAATTACGCTCACGCTCGTGAACTTCTCCAAGGAGAACCTGCAGCGCGAGCTCTTGCAGGAGTTGTACAAGCCGGAGGTCCTGGACGAGCTCCTGAAGGAGTCCGAGTTCGTCGTTAACCGCAGGAAGGAGGTCGTTGGCATGGTCCAGGCCTTGAACAAGGCGGAGGAGTACGTTCTTTTTGATCTCGATCCTGGCCATGTTCCTGACGTTACTCGTTTACAGGATCGTTTCGGGTGTTTGAGGTGCTGGCGAGGCGTTTTGGCGTGGTCTTCTGAGTATCCTAATACCCTCTACTGTGCATATTACAGTTTGTTTAGATTTTCGTGTGCATGCTGCTGTCGGGACTCTTGAGACTGGAGGCCGGTGCTGGGAATGTTTCGATATGAATGTCTCGCGTGACGAGCTGAACTCAGACCATGACGCGTATGGAATACGTTGGATTGGTGCCGGAAGCATCTCCGGCTGTTCCCGGACCGCTCACGTGTCCGGTCGCCTGAGAACACTGCGGTGTGCGAGACTTGCTTTCTTCCCTCGTCCACCACCGCCGCCGCCACCAACGCCCGTCCTTTGTCTCGCCGTCCTTCTGCTCGATCTGTTGTCCTCCACCCCCTCCTGCCCCAGTCCGTTGTCGCGGGCCGCGACCCACTTTACCACAGTGTGCCCATATAGACTTTTCCGCTTTTCGCCATGACCTTCGAAGACGTCGCTGAAGTACTCTTGCCTCGCCGGTACCAGGAAGAAATCTTCGCGCGCGCTCAGGAGCGCAATGTCATCGCTGCTCTCGATACGGGGAGCGGAAAAACCTATATAAGCACATTGCTCATCAAGTGGATCGCTGCCCGCGACGCCGGACTGGGGAAGATCATCGTCTTCCTCGTCCCCAAGGTCGCCCTCGTTGAACAACAGGGTGACTTCATCGCACGCGAAACACCATTGCGTGTCAGCAAATGCTACGGGGCGACGGCTATAGACATGACGGACAGGAGGGGGTGGAGGACTGAGATCGAGCAGCACGATGTTCTCGTCATGACGGGTACGCCTCCGCCACTCATATTCGTTCCTGTTTTTCACGGCCACCACAGCGCAGATATTCCTCAACATCCTAACGCATTCACATTGGACCATGGACAAGGTATGTCTGAGGACTGATCGATCGGTTCGGGTGCCTCGCTTCTATGATCGGGAGTACGGACGATAAAAGTGGTGTTTGTGCCTCACTGCTGGCATCCGTGCCTCGTTTGTCGTCCGTATTACCTCGCTGATTCCCGATGTACCTTTGTGGTCTCTCCAGGGATGCTCACACATCCCCGGCGTTATTACAAACGTCTTCCAGGGGGCCGCCACTGCTTCTGTTCCACAACTAGAAGCGTGTACCACCTGGAGCCCGCCTGGAGGAGTGTCTTATGACACTATGGTTATGCCATAGGAGGACAGCTCGCGCTGATCCTTGTCCTCCACAGGTGTCCTTAATGGTGTTTGATGAGTGCCACCATACTCGGAAGAATCACGCGTATAATGGTATAATGCGTGAATACTTTCAGTGGCCGTTGGAACAGCGCCCGAGGGTGTTTGGCATGACAGCCTCACCTATATGGAACCCTCGGGACGCAGTCGAGTCCCTTGCGACGCTGGAACGCAACCTCGACGCAAAGGTGATCGCCGTGCGCGAGCATGTCGACGAACTTGCAGACCACTCACCGAAGCCACAAGAGGTGCGTAACAGACCTAGGGTGATGTCCTGTTGCTGATTCAACTAGATCATACGCGAATATGCCCCGTCGCCCTCGTATTACAAGGAATACCCGGAAGATATCAATTTGTGGACGCGGTTCGGACTGTCGACACTACCACCGCACATCGACCTGCCCATCGAGAAGATTCGGACACGATACGACGTCACCTATCAGAGCCTTGGCCCGTACGGCGCGGACCTATTTCTGTATCACGACATCAAGTACCGTATCGCTCAATTCATCGCGCAAGCTGAAGACCAGCTGGAGTATATGGCGACGACACAGCTCACCGGTCTCACAGCACCGACGGAGATCGAACTGCCGCTCGAACTCCAGCAGATGAAGGTCGTACTCAGCGACTTCAGCGACTTCTTCGACAACGAGGAGGATCCAGACACGGCCCCGCGGCGAATCAACATCAAGTGGTGTTCCCCAAAGGTCGTGCTCCTCTCGCAGCTGTTATTCGAGTTCTATAGGCAAGACTTCCAAGGCATCATCTTCGTCGAACAGCGCCACGTCGCTGCGTGTCTGTCCAAGATGTTGCCGCGCATTCCGCCGTTGGAGTTGTACTTCAAGAGCGCCCAGCTTATCGGGCACGGCGCTAGCAGTTTGCAGAAGTCGCAGGTCAGAGGAATGGCCCTCAAGTCGCAGCAGGAAGCAGTCAGGATGTTCCGTGAGGGCCAATGTAATCTTCGTACGTACATTGATCGTTATCATTCTTGTGAAGGATGTTATTGAAGGAGATCCTAGTTGTCGCGACGTCGGTGGCAGAAGAGGGTCTCGATTTCCCGGTAAGTCATTTCATGGACTAATTCGTCACGATCTAACGAGTTATAGGCTTGTGAGCTGGTCATCAGATTTGACCCAATACAACACATGGTCGGGTACATACAGTCCCGTGGTCGTGCGCGGCAGAAAGCCGCCACATTCGTCGTCATGGTGCAGGAAGGGCAAGCCTCCCATGTCGATCGATACAAGACCTTCTCCGAGAGTGAGCCCCAGCTGCGGCTCGTATACCAGACGCGCGAGGACATACCGAGATCGGTCGAAGAAGGGGAAATTGAAGAAGGTGAAGACGAAGATCCTCTGGACCTTGCAGAACGAGAACGCTACGTCGTGCCCAATACTGGTGCCATCCTCACCTACAATACGTCTATTGGCCTCCTCAACCATCTCTGCTCGCTCATTCCCCGCGACCGATTCACCCCAGTGCACCTTCCTCAATATTCCGGCGAGTTCGAGTCCACTCTCCAGCTACCACCAAGTCTTCCTCTCCCGCCAGAACACCTCACGTATGTTGGCCCGCCGAAACGGACGAAGAAGGAAGCGAAGCGTGCCGCCGCGTTCATGGCCGTCAAGCGTCTCCACGAGCTGAGCGTGTTCGACGACTATCTCTTACCAGCACGTTCCGCCACAGGAGACAACGACGATGCTGATGGCCGGCCAATCGGGGACGTCAGCCATGTCCCTGACACGATGGACGTTATGGTTCGCGACCCTTGGACACGCGGGCCACGATACTGGGTGCACACAGTCTATCTTGACGGAAAGCCATCGGCAGGCCTCATTACTTGCAGTATGCTGCCGCCGTCAGATTTGGTCTGCAATGGCGTCTATGTCTCGACCGGCGAAGCCCAGCTCATCGAGTTCGACCACAACGACGAGTGGCGACAGCAGCGGGCGCTGGAAGAGTATATGAGAATGGGGCTATGGTGGTGCATCACTAGTAGAGGGATTACTCTACCAATGACGTGTTACCTAGCTCCTATCACTCATGACCACACTGTCGACTGGGACAATATCTTCGAGGCCGTGAAGAACCCCTACGGCGTCGCCGACTGGAGTGGCATCGGTGAAGAACACTATGGGGATCTCCTCGTCATCAGCACCAAGGAGCCTGGACACCCGATGTGGCTGCAAACTATCAGGCACGACCTTACCACAGAGTCGATCCCGGCAGAAGGCACGCGTGAAGCAGGAAAAGGCACATACCACGATTTCTACACTTTGAAATACACGCGCCGCACTGTCGTCCCAGATCTGCCCAGGGGTGGACCGTGCATCGAGGCCCTCCATCTCAACCGCCACACCACGACTATCTACGCCTTGGATGGTTCGTACAAGCCGACAACGCCGTCGTCGGTGATCTATACGATACCGCAAAATCTCTGTAGATGGTCGACCCTCACGAAGGACGTCACGCTCACGCTGTACGTCCTCCCGGAGCTCTGCCACCGCGTGACGGACCTGTACCGCGCCCGCGCTGCGCGCGTTGAGCTTGGTCTCCCACCTATGCACGACGACGTGCTTGTGCAAGCGCTCACGCTCCCCAGCGCGAATGCGGGGTTCAACAACCAACGGCTGGAGACGCTTGGCGACTCGGTGCTGAAGCTCTGCACCGTCGTGCACCTCTTCAACCGCTTCCCGCATCGCCACGAGGGCCAGCTCGACATCCTGCGCCGTAATTCCGTCTCGAACCGCACGCTGCTCGCGCGCGCAAAGGAGATCGGGCTCGAGCAGTTCCTCACGTCCGAGGCGCAGACGATGCGTCACTGGCGCTACACTCTCCCTGCGGACGTCAACCCAGCGGACGACACCGGGTCCCGCTTCGTCGCGCGCCGCATCCCGAAGCGCAGCTTGCAGGACTGCATGGAGGCGTCGCTCGGCGCAGGCTTCGCGACCGCTGGCATCGACATGGCGCTGCACGTCGGGACGGCCTTGGGTTTGGGCTTCGGCGGGCCCCTTCCCTGGCCAGTGCGCTATGACCGCTTGCCCGAGGCTCCAGTGCCATCGATGTTCAAGGACATTCAGGAGATCTTGGGGTACGAGTTCAGGTGTGGGACGTTGCTGATCGAGGCCGTCACGCACCCATCGTTCCGCTCACCAACGAACTCGTCCTACCAGAGGCTAGAATTCCTTGGGGATGGTGCGTCTTGTGCTACTCTTTATTGCTTCGACCCGTCTAACATCCTGGGCAGCCCTGATTGACCTCGTCGTCATGCAGTACCTGTACAAGAAGTTCCCCTCCGCCACGTCCGGACAACTCTCCTGGGCGCGCTCGCGTGCCGTCTGCGCGCCAGCGCTTGCATCCGTCGCGGTGAACGTGCTCGCGCTGCACAAACCACTGTTGATCAACAACATCGAGCTGAGCATGGCTATCAGCAAGTACGTGCCAGTGCTGCAGAAGACGTCGCCGGAGGAGATCATCCACAGCGGCTGGAAGCACGACCCGCCCAAGGCGATCAGCGACGTACTCGAGAGCACCCTTGGCGCGGTGCTCGTAGACTGCCACTACGACTTCGACAAGGCGGCTGTCGTCACGGAGAAGGTCTTGCACGACCTCCTGGAGTGTTTGTCCCCGGATATGCCACGAGACCCAGTATCAGAACTCATGGTCTGGACCGCACGCGCGGGATGCATGAAGATCAGCTTCAGGTAAATTATCCATGTTCTAGTTTCATTTTGGGTGTCGCTCATCCGAGGCACAGGAAATCGCAGAGCCAGACGAACATCAAGCGCAACGACAGCGTGTCGATCATCGTCCACGACTTCGCCGTCGTCGGGCCCATCCCCGCATCCAATATCTCGCTCGCAAAGGGGCTCGCTGCCGAGCTCGCACAGCAGATCATGCAGGACCCCGATAGCCCGTACCTCCTCAAGCGCATCTGCGACTGTACCAGGGTCACAGACCCCGCTGCTGCCGCTGTCCCGGTCGTCGAATCAGTAGAGGAGGCATTGCTAGACCCGGACCCCGCGGTTGCCCAGAAGAAACTGGACGACGAGACGGAGGCGGGTTTTGCGGCGCTCGCGCGGATGGCACTGACGGAGGCGGAGGGCCGCGCGAGCACAGCTGAAGTTGACCAATCCGCAGAAGTTCCGGAGGACGAGGACATGGATGGTGTGCCGATACCCGAAGAAATCGAATGCGAAGATAACGAGACTGAACATGAAGACACGGCAAACGAATATGAAGACCAAATGGACATCGACTCGTGAAGAAATGACTGTAACTGTTGTACGCAAGAGAATACGCGAGCCGCCAATCTCTCCCCCCTTTCAATGTAGAGAGGGGCCGGAGCTCCAAAGGGGGGAGAGATTGACGACTTGCGCTGTATCACAAGGAATTCTGTGCGCCACACGCACTTGTATTATATCGCTTTTGTGCTGCTTCAGACTGTATCTATGACTTGGTTCGCCAATATTTTCCTTTGCACATTCTAGCCGACCAGCTTATGAGGTAACGGGTGAACAATATTTCGTTCTGATTATTTCCGCCATCGGAGTTCATCATCGTTGCAAATCGAAAACCTTCTGAACACAGGGTCTGTTTGACACATACCAAAGGCGTTTGCGTGGCCAGACGTGGCTCCATACCTATACAGAATTGCTGGGACGGACGAAGATCACAGCCAACGTAGCGAACAGAAACGTCAGGAGTTCCAAAGCTCGTTTACAGGGACGGATTTCCACTCCTAGCTAGTCTTGTCGTGTCCGACAGTGGATATCAAACAAATATAACGGTGTCAGCTTTCAAGTCACTCACAGTTCATGGTGGGGGTGACTACAACGCTACCGCAGAAACCACAGAGCCCTGAGAGAAGATCGACGGATACACTCCGTCTTGCATACCAAGTCTGGCCACGGCGCCGTAAAGCACGCACATGGGAGTTGTTCAGCGCGGGATAGGTATCAACGATCCAATGGTAAAGTAACAATAAAACGTAGAATAAGTAGTCCTCCGACCCCGCTATAGCGCGTCGAAGTTGATATGATGCGACGCCCGTCTCCTCTCCAGCTCGTCTTCCCTCTGCACGCAAAACAGTATTAGCGATCATCTCACGAACCAATCAAGAGCCGGACCGACCTTCTCATTCAAATGCAACACGAACACAATCACAGCAAGGACGATCGTCGCAGCGACGACCGTTACCGTGACCCACACGATCCACTCGCCAGGACGCAGGTACAGCTCCTTGCGCCAGGCCCCATCCTTCTCGGTTGGGGGGATGATCACGACCTTGGAGTTTGGCACAACACCCTCCATGTTGATGAAATGCTCCGCGGCGTGCAGCGTCGCGCCGACGAACAGATTCTCGATGTAGTTATTCGTGCGGCCGAGACCGAAGTATGAGTATGGTGTCAGCAGGGATTGGTACGATGTTTGTGGCAGCTGAGCGACTACATGGTTGGGTTAGAGAATATTATTGGAGGACAAAGGGGCGTGAGGGGTTACCTTGGGCGGCGGAGCGTCTGCCCGACGTGTCGAGCACTGTGTATTTGTAGGATGCGCCGGAGTAGCTGACGCCGAACGGCTGGGGCGCCTTGTGAGTGGAGCAGAGCGAAGAGAGCAGTCGATGTGGCTTACGTGATACCTCGTACTGCTATTCGGCGCAGTGCATAGGCCAGAACCACAAGCTCCGTTGAGAACTGCACACACGAGGTCAGAACGCGGTCAAACAAGAAGATGGAGGATAACCAACCAATAGCTTTCAAGAAGAAAGCGTCGTAGTAAAAGTTGTTCTGCACGAACAAAATGTTGCCTTCTCCCTGACTTCCTGTACGCTGGACCATAACGTCCAGAGTTCCCTGCGAAAACACGCCATTAGCCACGACCACACAGTCCAAGGCGGAAATCACGCACGTCCTCATCCATATCCAAGAACGCCACACCCTTCGCGTCGGTGACGGCGTTCAACACCTCGGCGCCCTTGTCCAACACGCCCCACCCCCGGTGACCCTTCCCGTCTTGCCCGCACCCAGGGACGTTCCGCGCACATGGGAGGCTGTATGCCAGCTGCGGCACGCGGTCGCTCCGCGCGCTCGTGCCTGACGTCACGACGGCCAGAATATCGGGGAACCCGTCCTGGTTCGCATCTCCAAGCTTGATGGCTACGGGGACTGATGGGTTCGCGGAGGTGTCGAGGACGAGTAGGGAGGACGTCTTAGAAGAGGGGAAGATGGACGAGACTGGTATTCTGACGAAGTTCTGAGGGGGACGGAGGAAAGTCAGTATAAGAAATCGTGGAGATGATGAGGGTGGTAGGTACCGCGTTGTCGTCGGATTCCTGGAGGTAGAACTGGAAGTCGGGGTCGGCTTCGCAGAGGCCCTCGGGTGGCCTGCACGCCCTCTTACTGTTCTTGAAGCTCGTAGAGGAGCAAAGCGGGAGCTGCTTATTGTATGCGATGTTGATAGCACACCCTGATCCGATTCCTGAGGATGAAGACACTGAGTCACACGTTACGAACAACATGTCAATGGTGCCATCACGATCTACGACATTTTCTGTCAGTAAATATGGGTCTGTGGATAGATAAAGAAATACGGGACCTATGTCGCCAAACGAGACAGATTGGAAGCCTTTCGGGAAACGTCCAACTTGCGCGAGCGAGAAGCCTGCGTCCTTGTTATTGACCCAGATCTGGAAATACTTCCCATCCCTATCTTCGCAAACCAAGAAGAGATCTAGAACCTGTGTTGGTACCCGACGTGGTGAAACGCAACAATAAGAACATACCAGCCAGACAGTCGCCGTTCAGGTCAACCGCAGCATTGCTATGGGGATTCGCGAGCTTGCACTGCGCGCCTTTCATCATTGGGTCCTTTCTGCACAAAACAAATAGATTCAATCCACCGCTTGATATGTACATGCAAAGTTTGTGCTACATACACGTCGAATACGGGCGAAGACGCCGCAGAGTTGTTCCATACATTTTGCCAGACCTTGAACGAGTCCTCGAACCCTGGCACGGTGCCAACAAGGTCGATCTTGAGGTCGCCGTTCATGTCCATCGGGATGGGCTGTGCCTGACTGGACGCTGGGGCTGATACCGGATTAAGGTCTGCAAGACACAGCGGTGAGGTTGACAGGTCGAGCGTAGAAGTACTGCAACGTACTGAATCCTCCCTGTGGAAGGGCGACGTATACCTGGAGCGATAGTTGGTTGGAGGCGCGATCCTGACCCATGACCAGGATATCAAGCTTCCCGTCTTGCGTATAATCGCCTGGAACAACGTTGGACACCTTCTGCGAGTGTCTAAACGACTCAGACTTCACAAAGACGTAGTCGTCTTCGTCCGGTGGTTAGCCATGCCCACGTCCACGAGCGCGTCGGCACGTACCATGACTCCAAGTATAGACTGACACCGTCTGCTGGTCCGGTCCCAAGGCAAGCAAATCAAGACTTTCAAGCACCTCAGCATGATATCCTGCCATTCCGCACGAGACGCGACGCACAATTGATCCCCGTTGAAGTCTCCGAACGCGACGATTCTGTCAGCGTTGTCGACACCCATGGACCCCGCCTTCAGGAGCGAGTTCCCGCTAAACCGTTTCGGGGGGAACGGCCAAATGGCGTTTGCTGGGTATACGGTAAACGACAGAACAATAATGAGGAACTCTAGGAGCATGGTGAAGCGTTGCGGTCGTGGACGGTCGTGTAGAGCGTTCCGGAGGTTCAGACGACGTCGTTCTTCGAGCCAGACAGGTGTCGCGTTCGCCTTCGGTAAAGTATACGATGCTATATCATGTAGAAAGTCGAGATGCAGTAGCCGTGGACGTTGGTGAAGTCAAAGCAGAGAGAGAGGAGAGTTGAGTCGCAAGCGCCTGCCGCAGCGCGTCGAATACCACTCGGCATCCCCCGCAGGCATTCGTCCTTTCAAGCAACGTTGTCTCGATTTATCCAACAATACCAGCGGGATGGCTGAATCTGCGTTACAAGAACCCATCCTAAAGTCCATCCTCGACTGTATTGAACAAAGGTGGCCCATACAGGATTGGTACGCAGTATCCCGCTCCTCTTTGTGCAACGGAACGCAAGACTTACACCCGAAGGAGGCAACCCTCGTCCGCCAATTATTCCTCAGTGGCGTGTAGGGAACAGGTCGAGCTCGTTCAGGATGTTGCGATACGCGTCGGGCGTGCATTCGACGATGTTCGCATGCAGATCTTGCGATATCAAAACACGCTCTGCGCCGTGAACAACCTCCCGACCGAGATCCTTTCCTACGTCTTCCGACTCGTAGCTGGTGATGGCGCTGTTTGCCCTACGAACCTGCAAGTAGCATCGGTGTGCTCTCACTGGAGGGCTGTATCACTGCACGACCCCATCACCTGGTCTCATTTCGACGCGACGTCTACCTCCAATTACATGGAGCTGGCCCTGCGCCGAGCTCAGTCGGTGCCGCTCTCCGTCGTCAGATCCCCAAATCTGAATACACCGACTAGACTCGTCAAGCTAACATTGGATTATTTCGACCGTATGCGCGTTATCGAGCTGAGAGGAGACGACAAACATTCTCGCGAGATATTGTCCGGGGCGCTTCTCCCTCTCCTCAATGAGCTTGCAATTTCTTTTGACGACCACCTCGTTTATCATGACGACGGCCTCGACAGCGATCTTCGTTTCATTTTCGGATTCCCAATTACCCCCAGCCTCCACCATTTATCACTCTATGAGTGTATGCTCGACGTATCTACTATCGCCCAGTCGTCGAAGGAGTTCGGAAGGCTGAATACCCTCAAGATAGAGATTTCGGAGGAATGGGCTCTGGATGGGCTCTTTGAGAGCCTACTGGCTCTCTGCCGAGCAGCCCCAGGCTTAAAATACCTGCTTGTATCGAGCCCTTCCACTCATCCCGACGGGATCCCATCCGATGGAGGCTCTCAGAATTCGCCACCCGATGGGCCTGTTCGTATGGAACATTTACGCTACTTCGACCTCAATGTTCCTCCTACACTTCTTTTGCACCTCCTCAGCTCTCTCGCTCCACAAAATCCGGCAAAATTTGTCGTTAGTACTGGCGGAGCTGCGCTACCTACATCGGTTCGAGACCTTTGCGGACAACTGTGGACCCGCACCCGCCTACCAGTCGCCATCTTTTCAGATCTTCAAGAGCTCGAGATCAAGTTTCAGTACTCCCATTCGCTCTCTATAGATGGCTCCAAACATGTTGGGCTCTTGAACCCAGACATGTGCCAGAACGTCTACGTCTTTTACGGCCTTCCTCCTGAATCCTCGGGTAGAGTCCCGAACCACATGGCTCCCGTCGTTTCCTTCATTCTTGATACACCTATGCCCAAGCTCAAGCATCTCGAGGTCGTACAATCACGCGGTAGACTGCAGGCCGGTAAAATCAACAAAAGGGACGTCCGCAAGCTTACCACTAGCATACACAGACTTCTCGTCGGCTTCCCGTGCCTGACCTCCATCACCCTCAGGTTGGTTTTCGCGGAGTCTCTCATAGGCCTACGCTTCCGTTTCCCTGACATCTCCAACTCCATCGCGCCAGTATTCCCATCCCTCCGAAAGTGCACGCTACAAGTCGCACAGGGAATTCGCTCCAGCACCATCTACACCCTCGTTCGCCAACTCTGTCCGGTCGATATCGCAGAGCTCCGATTCGAAGGCGTCGTTTTCGAGGTGCGGACGCCGCAGGAGGCGAATGAGTTCGCCCGGGACGATCTATCGAAGCTGGGACGCGTCGTCTGGGTCAAGGGATGCTGGATATCTGTGAGAGGTGGAGGCTATCGCAGTCTTGCGAGCTTCTGGCAGGAGGGCGAGGAGTGTCCTTTGAGGATCAATTTGGAGCCTGTCCTTGAGCCGTAGTAGACGAGTACTAACAGCTTAATTAGCTAGTATGTGATTGAATTCGATTACCCATTGCGCCGGCTGCTTTCTCGCAAACACAGATAGTACAAAGGTATTTGAGAAGGTTCAACTGAAGATGTAGCAATATTGATACCTTCGTGGGCATCTCACAAACGACACGCCGAGATGCCCGTGCCAGGATATTCTGAGCGCTCAAGAAAATGCGCTCCTGCGTCCCGCCATCATCTGCGATAACGCTCATCTTGGAGAACATTCGTTTACTTCATCCGACATTGGAACGATGACCGAAGCTGCAGCACGGGACCCTGTAGTGAAATCAATCCGCAAGTCTATCAGAAAAAGGTGGGCATGACCGGTGTTCATCTCGGAGATGGAACCGCTAATGCGAGTTCCTTGCCTGTACAATATTTTTCTCTACGATTTCCTTATGGAATCAGACCAGAAATATGACGGACCTGAAGGCATTTGCGGCACGCAAGTCCTGAAAAGTGGTAGAGGTTTATTTTATCGATCACACATTATTCTAGGACTGGACCGTTACCGTAATGATTGCTCAAGCTACCAGAAGATGATATCCGCATTACGCGCGGACGTCGAGTCTCCAACCTTCAACGGACACTCTGAGCCATGCGGCCAAAAGCTCTCGACACTGCAAGGATCCCCACCACCTTTCACCGCGATAGAGCAATCAGTGACCCAGACCTCACGCGCAAGCCTCGGTAGGTCGTCCCGGGCGAACTCGTCCGCCTCTTGTGGCGTCCGCACCTCGAAAACGATGCCTTCGAGCCGTACCTCTGCGATATCGGCCGGACAGAGTTGGCGGATGAGGGTATAAATTGTGCTGGAGCGAATTGCCGAGCCCTGCGCGACTTGCAGCGTACAACTCTGGAGAAGTGGGAACAGTGGCGTCCTGGAATTGTATATGTTGGGGAGACGGAATCGCAAGCCTGTGAGAACCTCCGTGGAAACTGGCCTGAGAATAACCGTGGATAAATTTGAGAATCCAGTGAGGAGTCGGTATAGGCTGCCAGTGATCTTTCAGAGGTCACGCCTACTGATTTGACTGTCAGAGACACCGTCAAATATGACCTCGAGGCGCTTCAGCTTGGGCATTGGGGTATTGAGGACATATGTTGCAATGGGAGCCAGGTAATTTATGACTCTACCTGTCGCTTCACTAGGAAGCCCACAGAAGATGTAAACATCCTGGTGGTAGACAGGATCCATAAGCCCAATGTGTCTAGATCCGTCCAGAAAGATGTAGCTGGAAAATTCGAACAGGATCTCGATATCCTGGAGGTCCGAGAATATAGTCCGTGGAAAATAGCTTTGGGTCCACAGCTGTTCGGGCCAGCTCGGGTTTGGCTGCTCAGCTTTCTCGGTGATGACGACAAATTTTGTCAGTCTCTGAGCGGGGATATCGAGAGAGTTGAAAAGATGGACAGCAAAGGCGGGAGGGACATCGACGTAGAGGGAGCGCAAAGACGCCATACGGATCGGCTGAAGGGGTGACGTCTCTTGTGATCCTAGGTTGGATGCGAAGGGTTGAGTCGAGGTAGTTGACACCGTTAGAACTTCTAGATTTGGAGTTGCTCTACAGAGCGCCGGGAGGCTCTCGTAGAGCCCATTCAGGGCCCATGGATCATCGATACGAATGTCGACGGTTGTTAGTCTTTGTAACTCTTTCGATGACTGGTCGATGGTGGACATACTGAGCATGCAGTCACGAAGCGACAGATGGCGTAGGTTGGGGGTAGTTGGGAATCCGGAGAGAACAGGAAGACTGTGGCCTCTGCCACTATCGTGAGAAAATGCCAATTCGTGGAGAAGAGGGAGAGGCGTCCCAGAGAATACCTCGAGGGCATCCGTGCCGCGCCCACTCAGCTCGAGTACACGTACACGATCGATGTTGACTTTTGCTAGTTCAACGAGTCGGTCCGGTGTATTGAAATCGGCGGACTCGATGATGGAGAGTGGCACTGACTGTGTTCGGCGCATGGCCAGCTCTATGTAGTTCGAGGTGGACGTCGCATCAAGATGGGACCAGGTCACGGGGTCGTGCAGTGAGACGGCCCTCCAGTGAGAGCATACCGATGCCACACGTAGGTTCTCGGGACAGACGGTGCCACCCACAGCTACGAGTCGGAAGATGTAGGAGAGTATCTCTGTCGGAAGGTTGTTCACGGTGCAGAATGTGTTTTGATATCGCAAGATCTGTGCTCGTACGTCGTCGAATGCGCACACGACGCGTCTCATGGCGTCCTGGACGATCGCGACTTGCTCTCTGCACACTTCGAGGGTATGATTGGCTGACGAATACGGCGTCCTTCGGTAACGAGTTTTGAGTTCTGGCACGCGAAAAAGGGCTAGTATACTACATACCACTCTCCGACCGGCCACCGTTTCTTGATGGATTTGACAACCAAATCCACCGCAGAATCCAGCGCTGCCGCTTCGGCCATCGTTTCTATGTCTAACAAAGCTGGGGAATGTTTCCGGCACGGGGGTTATCGCAGATGGTGGTGGATGTAGGAAGCGTATTTCCTTGAGCGCTCAGAGTAGACTGGGCTTCTCCTTTATAGTAGTTTGCGCGACCGGCCTCGAGGCCAAAAACGCCGGCAGGGTTATGCCGAAATGAACCAAGCCTACCTGGCTCATGCCGGCCCGCAACTTGGCTCAATGGCCACGAAGACGGCCAAAGCTGGCCAAGAGTGCCCCGGCTTCACGCAAATAGACGGGCACCTTTCTCTTTGTTTTTATTCAAATGAAAATCATCAGAGTTCGTACTCGAGAGTTATGATTCGAAGACATACTAGCCATTAAAGACACCACTCGTCTACGGCTCAGAAACAATCCCCGAATCGATCCTCAACGGACATTCCTCGTCCTCCTGCCAGAAGCTCGCAACGCCGCGAGGGCCTCCACCACCTATCACAGATATCGAGCATCCCTTGACCCAAACAACGCGTCCCAGCTTCGGTAGATCGTCCCGAGCGAGTTCATCCGCCTCCTGTGGCGACCGCACCTCGAAGTTGACACCCTCGAATCGGAGCTCTGCGATATCAACGGGACAAAGTTGGCGAACGAAGGTGTAGATGGTGCTGGAGCGATTCGCCTGCCCAACTTGAAGGGTACACTTTTGGAGAGATGGGAACACCGGCGTAGTAGAGTTAGAGATGTCCGGGAAACGGAAGCGTAGGCCTATGAGAGACTCCGCGAGAGCCAACCTGAGGGTGATGGAGGTCAGGCATGGGAAGCCGACGAGAAGTCGGTGTATGCTAGCGGTAATCTTGCGGACGTCCTTTTTGTTGATTTTGCCCGCTGGAAGTCTACCGCGCGACTGTACGACCTCGAGATGTTTGAGCTTCGGCATAGGAGTATCAAGGATAAAGGACGCGGCGGGGGCTAGGTAGTTTGAGACTCTACCTTCCGTTTCGCGGGGAAGGTCGTAAAAGATGTAGACGTCCGAGAATATGTCTGGGTTCAAGAGCCCGACATGCCGGGAACCATCTATGGAGAACGAGTCCCAGAAGCTGAACCTGATCTCAAGCTCCTGAAGATCTGCAAAGGCGGTAGCTGGTAGGTAGGTCTGGGTCCATATATGACCAACGAAATATTGCATCGATCTAAGTTGCTTGGTTCCGGTGATATCAGTGAGAAAACGCAGCGGGTTTTGAATCACGAGAGAGCTGAGAAGGTGGGTAAAGAAGGAGGGGGGAGAAATGAGGTTGAAGTAGCGTAAATGGTCCATTCGAACCGGTTCGCGTGAGGGTATACCCTGCGGTATTGGATTAAATGGATCATATCGAGAAGGACTCGATATGAGCAGGCGTTCTAAACCTGAGGCGGCTTGACAGAGAGACAAGATGCTCTCCAGGAGCCCGTCCAGAGCCCACCGTTCCTGGATTTGTATTTTGAGGGTAGTCAGTCCTCGAAACTTCATCGACAAATGGTTGATGGTGAGCTCGTGGAGCGTACAATCACGGAATGATAGATAGCGGAGTTTGGGGGTGATTGGGAATCCATGTAGAACACGAAGAGTGTGGGTTGTGCTGATACCGTGGGATAAGACCAGTTCGTGGAGAAGAGGGAGGACCATCCCAGAGAATACCCCCAGGGAAGCCTTGTTGCCTCCACTCAACTCGAGAACGCGCACACGATCGAGATTGACTTTTGCCAGTTTAACGAGTCGATCTGGTGTATAGAAGCCAATGGAATCGATGATGGAGAGTGGCACCGACTGGTTTCGTAGCGAGGCCAGCTTCATGTAGTTGAAGGTAGATGTCGCGTCGAAATGGGACCACACGACGGGATCGTGCAGTGAGACGGTCCTCCAGTGAGAACATACTGATGCTACTCGCAGGTTTGTGGAGCAAACAGCACCACTACCAGCTACGAGTCGGAAGACGTAGGAAAGGATCTCGGTCGGGAGGTTGTTTACGGTGCAGAGCGTGTTATGGTATCGCAAGATTTGCACGCGAACGTTGTCGAACGCGCGTATGACACGTTCCGCGACATATTGCACGAGTACAGCCTGTTCTATGCACGTTTCTTGGGTGTGCTTGGTGGACGAATACTGCATCCTTCAGAAATGTGATGAGTCTCGCGTTCCGACACACGAAGGCGACTGGTGTGCTGCGTACCATTCTTGGATAGGCCATCTTTTTTCGACACAGTCGAGGATAGATTCCAAAATAGGGTCTTGTAGCGCAGCCTTGGTTATCCCTCCGAGGTCGTACATGTCGAGATATTATGTCGAAGGACGAACACTGATGGTGGCACAAAGCGACCCTTTTGAGCGCTCAAATTTCAACTCGGACCGTACGGGCATCTCGGCGTCGAGTAGGCCGGCAACATGAGCATCTTACCTCCACGGGCGATCGTAGCAGTAGTCATAGTCCAATGAGCAACAGAGACCGTCTTGGTCATTTCCGGGGTATGATGCTAACGCCAAAAGCTTAGTTGATCGTTTCGCCGAGGGGCAGTGGAAGGATTGTGCCTTATACAAAAGTCAAGCAAATACAGCAGTTACACACAGCAAATATGCAAATGTCCGGGTAACATCGTTCGTTGACATGCCAAATCGGCAGCCCAGTCATAAAAAGGGATCATGCGAGCCACGCCGCGAACAACGCGCTGCATAATGCTAGTGGAAGGTTGCTGGTGAGGCTGATCGCAGCACTCTTCGACCCTGGAACGGGCAGAAGATGCTGCGCGTCTTCGGCTTGCTGAGCGGCGGTTTGCTGCGCAGGTCTAGGTCAGCATAGCACAGAAAAGGTAAGGGGGGATGACAGACCTTGAATGCGACGAGTCCTACGATGATGCCCGCGGCGAAGAAGATGAACGCCTGGATGAGCCAAATGACACCCCAGACTACGAGAACGTCAGTAATGGGTCACAATGTTTGGCGAACAAACACACCTTGAGATGGGCAGCACCCGCAGATCTCGCTGAACGACTGCGCGTCCGAGCCGTTGACTTTTCTTGCTATTGTGTCATCCACGACGTCCCACAGAACGTACATGCACGACATGACGCCGATGAACAGCACCTACGACAGGCATAAGCGACAGCCGACAATAATTCGAAGAACGAAACCCACCAAATAACGCAGCGCGACGCCGCCTTTGACGAACCAGAAGAGCACGATGATGCCGGACATGCCGAGGATGAGAACCCATGTGAGAAGATCCTTGCGCGCCCACCAGAGCGTAAACAAGAAGAAGACGGCGAGGACGATGCAGGCGATCTTGCTCGCGTTCGTGTTGAAGCCACATGTGATGAGGGCGGCACCAATGAGACTCGAGCCGAGGTACCCCGCGGGGAGCGTGAGCCACGGGATCCCGCCCGACATGCGCGTCGCGCCGCCCTCGTCCGCTGCATCGCGTCAGCGCCGCACCAAGTACACCGACAGGCAGGATCCTACTCACGGTCCAGCTCAATCGAGTGGATCTTGGCACAAGTGAGGATGCCCATAAAGGCATGGCTCATCTGTTGCCACTCAAGGTCAGCGTTCCGCGCGGTATCGGCGACAGACGAACAGTACGTTACCTCATGGAAGCCCACTGTGAGGAGCCTGGCGGCGGTAAGCACGGCATCTACTCGTCCCCGACGATTGAACTCACTTGAATGGATATACTGCAGGGTCTTGGTTAGCGCTTCCCAAACCTTGTTCGATAACGACGGAGACTCACGAATGAAACTCAGGTACGGGACGTGCCTGCGCTTTAGTGTCAGCCAAACTCCAGAATACGCAGGCGATCATACTCACCAGAGAATGGCGATCGCGACGATGTAGCACGCGGCTACGATCAACGTTGTACGTTGGGTTTCGTTTGGCGTCAACGAGTTTCGCGCATCTCGCGCTGCCAGATAGACTGTGTGGGTTACAAACGAGTTCTCCGGGGCAGGGCCGGGTGCGGGGTGGTCATAGTACGGCATTCAAGGTCGTGTGGCGGATGGATTGTCGTTGGGAGATCGTGCGAGGTCGTGGTTCGAGTTTAAGAGGCAACGAGACGGCAGAGACGGCTCAAGGCGGCATCTGAATCATTCCGATGCATGGAGGACATGTCTTGGCGTATGTGGTGAGCTGCGCTTCGCAAGGGCGATGGGAATTGCAGTCTCTGCCGGAGAGAGCGATGCGGAAGAAGACAACTCGCGCACTGCCCATCCGCTCAACGGCGACTGCGCAAGAATCTCGAGGCGCCTCGACTGTCCCACGTTTGTTACAGACATGAAGAAGTAGATTCATATTAAGGATACTATATGCGATACAAGACGAGTACAGTGAGTCATACAAGGCAACCGAGAACGTCCGGGTACAGCAAACAACAGCAAGGCGATCCATAACGTAAGACGAACATACACGGAGAGAAGAAACGAAAGCGATGGAGAGGATAGTTTACAACTCTTCGTCGGTGAACACCTCCTCACCACGCTTGCGCCGTGCGATGCGGTCCTTCTTCGCCTTGCGGAGCTCAGCTGCCGTGAGCTTCTTGGTCTTCTTGGTCTCGATCTTGTTACCCATAGCGTCGTACTGGTCGTCCTCCTCGCCGGCCTTCTTGTCGATGCGGGCGCCGGAGCCTTGGCCCTCAACCCAGTTGTGGCCGGAGGCCTCGAGGTGGCCGTCGCGCATGGCCCAGACTTCCGTGCAGAGGGACTCGGAGAAGTCGCGGTTGTGCGTGATGACGAGCACACCACCCTCGAACTCCTTGAGGGCCTTGATGAGCGCAGCGAGCGACTCACGATCAAGGTAGTCTGTTTAGAGACGTCAGCAACGGGGCATACAAAGTTTGGGAAAGCAAAACGTACTAGTTGGCTCGTCCAAGCACATGATGTGGGGGCGACGCCATGTCGCAGCGCCAAGGACGACCTTGACCTTCTGACCACCAGAGAGACCACGCATGGTGTTGTGGGAGACGAACTCAGCATCGAGACCGAAGTCTGCGAAGTGCTTCTCGATCTCGCGACGAACGAGAGGACGGAGGAGACCGAGGCGCTGGGCCTCACGAGTGTCGACCTCAAGGACCTTCTTCTCGAAGCCACGCTTGATGAGCTCGTCACGGGGCAACCAGATGTTCTCGGATGAGGACATGTTCTTGAACGAAACCTCGTACTCGTACGACTGCTTGAGCTTCTTGCGCGCAATGATCTCGTCGATGAGGCGCTTCTGACCCTCGACGACGACAACGGAACCCTCCTTCATCTTCTTCTCCTCGTCCTCAGTGATCTGGCGAGACTCCTTCATCATCTCCTCAAGATCCTCACCGGTCTGGTAACGCCAGAGCATGTACTCGAGAGGGGTCTTGTCGAGGTGGTTGTCGATGTGGTGGAAAGCGTGCTGGGCAACGTAGCCGATGACCAAGTTGGGGTGCTTCCATGTCTCACCACCGCAGTTCGGCTCGGTGTCGCCGATGAGGAGCTTGACGAGAGTCGACTTGCCGGAACCGTTGGGACCGAGCACGGCGACACGGGAAGAGAGCGAGACTTGGAGAGTGATGTCGTAGAGCTGCTGCTTGGTCTGTGTGGGGTATTTGAAACCGACCTTGCGCATCTTGATGAGCGACTTCTCCTTGGTCTTGACACCCTCGAGAAGAGGTGGTGCCGGGAGCTTGAACTGGTAGTCCTCGGCGGCCTCGAGAGTGTAGTACGACCGAGCCTCGGGAACTTGCTTCATGAAAGCCTCGAGGTTGCCGCGGTAGCGACGGAGCTTGAAGCGGTTGAGGTGGAGGACGTCGGTGATGGTGTTGTTCAAGAAGCCGGAGTCGTGCGAGACGATGATAGACGTGCAGTGAGTGAGACCAATGAGGTAGTTCTCGAGCCAAGCGACGTTGACGACGTCCAAGTGGTTCGTGGGCTCATCGAGCAACAGGATGTCGGCCTTGAAGAGGATCGCACGAGCAAGGGCGAGTTTCATCTTCCAACCACCAGAAAGGCTGCTGATGGGGTTCCTCTGCCTCTCGTCGTCGAAGCCGACCGAAGCGAGAGTCTCGATGATCTCCTCCTGGTTCGCCTGGATGCGCTTGTCGGAGACGATGAACTCGAGAATGGAGGTCTCCTCCTCGCTACCGTCGATATCGTGCTCGACGTAGAAGGTGCGGACATCGTCGGGCGAGGGGAAGCCCTCGACCTGACCGTTGGTGATAGCGCGCATGAGGGTGGACTTTCCGGTACCGTTGCGACCGCACAGACCGTAGCGGTGACCACGCTTGAGACGGAGGGTGGCAGTGTTGAGCAGGATCTTGGCACCGTAGGCGAGAGAGAACTGGCAGTTGCAAAGGTCCTCGCCCTCTTCCTCGTCCTCAGCAGCGGCATCGTCCTCCTCGCCAATGGTAGCAGACTTGACAGCCCACTCGCTAGCGATGGTGGAAGGCTCCGGGGTGGTAGTGAGGAACTTGAGGTAGGGCACGAGACCCTGCCACTGAGTGATGTCGAACTCCTTCGCGTTGACGAGGTTGGCGGCAAGGTTAGCAGCGTACATGGTCTCGATGTTGGCGACCGAGGGAGAAGCGCCGTGTGCCTTGTAGATGGCAATGAGCGAGTGGGCGAGGTGCTTCTCATCCGCCTGCTTGAGAGGTGGGAGGTCGGAGCCGTCACCAGTGGGGACGTTGCCAACCTGGCGGAGAGTGGCGATCGCGCGGCCGACGACGCCACGTGCCTCCGGGTCACCGATCGTCTGCTCGACCTTCAAAAGGCCAGGAAGCAGCTTGGGGAGGAAGGGGCGAACGGTGACCTCGGAGTCGACGAGCTTAGCCATGTTGTCAGCAATGCTAAAGTGACGTTCAATACGATATTTCCAGTAAAATGATACGCTGTGACTCACACAGCGACCTTGCGCTTGGTAGCAGTGAGCTTCTCGGTCAAACCACGGGACAGGAGGGGGACCATGAGGGAGAGCGTGGGCGAATCGACTTCCGAAACGAATGTCGTTGCCGAGAGGAGTCCGATGGTGGGGACGACCTTCTCGACGGGATTAATAAGCGAATCAATAAGGGCGGGAATGAAGCGTTCGATATCCTTGTTCGAGATGAGTGCAGTGGCCTTTTCGAGCGTAACACGCGCCGCCTTCTTGACGTCGGCCTTGGTGTCCCAGATGGCCTCAGCGAGGACGGGCACGATGTCAGGGGAGAGACGCGCAATCTGCTTGGGGGCAGAGGCAATAAGCTGGTCGAGGACGGTGAGCGAACCAGTCTTGATTTGCCATTTGCCGGCAGTCTTGATTTCGTGAAGAAGGGCGGGCAGAACAAGTCCTGTGGCCCATGGGTTCATAGCGGCTACGTATTTCCGTACAGCCTCGACGGCCGCCGTCCGGACAGCGGGCATCTTGTCGGCAAACGACTCGAGGAGCGAGGCGTAGATGCCATTATCGATGAAGATCGGCTCCAGTGAGCGGATGGCGGGAGACTGTGCCAGGATGGCAACGGCGTTGGCGGCACCCTCGCGGGCTGCGGGCGACTTCTTGTCGGCGAGCGCCTTGACGATGGCGTCGGTGAAACCAACGGAGCGGAGGCTGGCGGGGCCATCCTTTTCAGCGAGAGCTGCGAGCTGGGATGCTGCAGCTTCGCGGGAGGCCTTGTCGGCGACGAAGAGACCAGAGATGTCGAACTGGCCCTCGGCAGGGGCGACGGCGGCCTTGAGCGAAGCCGGGGAGGGGGTAGCGGTAGCGGCGGCGGTAACGGCAGGCATCTGCATATCGATTGGGACATTAGACCGTCGCGAGGTGCGGGGACAAGGAGGGAACTCACTCTGAACGATGGTACTCTGAAAAACTACTTGTTGTAATGTGCTAGAGGCGTGAAAAGGCCGTGCAAGTCGAACAAGGAATCAGAAACACTCTATTCTATGGCGGAGGTGCCTGACGAAGAGGTGGTCAGCGTCGTGGGCAGCGGCGAGCGGGATGGGCCACACACCTTCTAGGGGTACAAAAGAGAAAGGGAACGGGTGGGGAGTAAAGACAATCGTCCGAATCAGGACGCGCTTATATACAAGGGATCGCTCCAGGTCGGACTCTGAAAAATTGAGCCCCATGCACGTGCCATCAGGGCATCACCCGGGCGCTCATCTGTCGTGGAACCAGTCTGCGCCAAACTGGGCCCTGGCTGTTCCTCGGTGTCTCTGGACAGGCGACTCGCCTTGGTGATCAGCCGACGATGCGGGGAAAGACTACCCCACACGAGGTACACAGCTCTGGCCTCACCAGAGTCAGCACGCAGCGCGGATGCCCTCAATCCGGTCGGCGCGAGCTAGGCACACTCCTCTGCCGCTGCCCATCGGGTGGAATCAGCTCATATTTGAGAATGCCGTGCTACAGGGGCTGTGAAATAGGATTACGGATTCATCCAGCCCTCGACGGATGCTTCGATGGCCCTCACTGCCGCAAACTTACTCCTCGTTCAGCTTCGCAAAGCTAAGCGGCATGAATTGCTGCAAGACCCCGATCAGTACGCGTGTAGACCTCACGACGGCAAGTACGTACATAACCCCCAGCCTGGTAGTGCTTGCTGTTCGCTTCGACCCAGTGAAGACGGAGGGCGTGTAGGAACGCAGACAAGCCCTACAACGCGTTGACCACGATCAGTCGATCCTCGTGAGATCGCGAGATTCTCTGAATTGAAGATGCACGAGACGTACCTCCATGATGCACAGAATGAATACCGTGAGGATAAACCACAGCACACCCACTACAACAACGGCAACAATGCCAACCACACCCGGCATGCCCAGAACTGATGCAAGGGTCATTTCCCACAGCACCTCAGACAGCTGGGCGTGTGCAAGCGAGAGCGCCCAAAGACGGAGGTAGGAGGCTGTGTGCGAGATGCACCCCAGACAGAACTCGATGGTATGGATAACCTGATGAATCACGACTTCGCCGAAGTCGTGGTGCTCCTATCGATCAAACGCGGAGAACGATCAGCTAAAACATGCCTGTAACACCAGGAAACCTTACCTCTTCATCGCTCTCTCCTGACATGTCGATGCCGTTGCCTTCTTCCTCGCCCTCGAGTTGTTCATCTGTCGCATGTGCCACGGCATCGTCGTTGTTCAGCCCGATGTAGCCCTGGCCCTTGGTTTTCTTCGCCTCTTGATATTCCAGGTACGGCTTCGTAACCAGGAGCCACGGCACGCAGATCATAGCGATCAGCAGCAGGATGATCTGAATTGTACCCTGGCCACGGTAGAGCTGCGTCTCCGGGTTTACCGAGCCGGGGGAAAGGAACATGGAGATGAGCATGTTAAGAAGCGACGGCGGCGGGGTAGACGAAGTTTCCCAGTTGACGCTCCACTTGTACAGAATGCAGACCACGAGGTAGCCGAAAATCGATTGCAAGAAGAGCATCTGAGGCAGGAAATTGGTGTAGATGTCCGTGCGACGCTTGAAGCGCAAGTGGTTCGGGATTTGTAGGCAGAGAGCAAAGGTCATCTGTGTGTACCAGGTGAGCGAACCACATGGATGGCAATGCGTTATAAAAACCTACGTGAGTGACACCGAGGACGATTGACATCTTCATCTTGTACGAATTGGTGAAAATGAGCGCGTTGTCTGCCCCGTGCCAACCAGGGTCAAGGCCGAAGGGGTAGACGTGACCATTGGCGATACCGGGAATCGTCTCGTTCCCTTGCCGCTCGGCGAAATCCCAACCGGAATGCCACAGGTGCAGAGACTTGGAGAAGATGTCGTTGTAGATAAGGCCCGTGTACATGGAGAAAGCACCCATGAGCAGGATGATGTAACGTCCACTAGAATCACCGCGTTAGTACCCAGCGTTGGCAGAAAAATCTCACGACTCACTAGAAGAATGTGCCGAGAATTTCACCAAGGTCAACTTTCCCGAGCTGCTTCTCTCTGAGTATCATAAAGACAGCAGAGAGGAAGATAATGCAGCCGTGACCAATGTCACCGAACATGACAGCGAATAGGAACGGGAACGTGATAACAGCAAAAAGGCCCGGGTTGACCTCCTGATACGATGCGATACCGTAGCTGTCCATGATCGTCTGAAAGCCCTCCGTGAACTTGTTTGTGCGCTGGAAAGTAGGAGGCGTCTTCGTAGTCCTCAGCTCGTGGAGAATGGGTGGAACGTTCGTCCCGGATTCCTCCTGCAGAATGGTGAGTTATTCCTGTCAACCCTGACCGTGGCTAAAACATACCGTTGCATGACGCAATGCGACTTGGATCATAGGGATGTCCCTCGTGGGGCACCAGCCTTCGGCGATCAAGGTCTTCCGTCTCGTGTCGTAGTTGAGGAAGTTCAATGTCTCGTAGATGGCCTTCTCCTTCTTGACAACGTCCTGCCAGCTCGCTAGGCTCTCCCCAACAGTGACTAGCTCCATGCGACGAGTGTTGCCGGTGTTGTAGAGGGCGACCTGCATGTCCTCCAAGCGCTGGGTGACGTCGCGCAAAGCAACTGACCGTTTGTCGGCGTTGGAGTCGATGGGGTAGATGGTCGCACCCATGGAGTCGGCGACCTTTCGAATCTTGGCCAAGAGAGTATCACCATGGGCGAAAATGATGAAGACGTTCTTGCGGGTCTCCTCGCCAGTAGCCGGGTCGACGAATGGCTCCTCGATGTCGGTGTGGTTCATGTAAAGGTTACCACGAAGGACTCGCCAGAGGACACGCTCGAAGGTAGGCAGTCGGGACCGCTCAATGGTACCTGCGACGAACCTGCGCAATAATTTAGAGACGAGCTCGGGCGTCAGCGCATAGACGAACGTACTCGAGGTCAAACTGCACATTGCCCGATAACTGAGCTTCGCGGTCGTCGTGCTGGAGCAAGGGCGCCGAACTGTCATCAAGCGAGGTACGAATTTCCCTCTCGCTTCCCGCAGCCTAGGTTCGGTTAGAAACGTCCAACAACTCGTGTACTGGGACGTACCCTGTCGAAGAACACAGCTGTCTCACGCAGGACATGACGCGCCTCAACAAGCTCCTTCATCCGATCACAAAGGACCTTGTAACTGTCGTTCATGGTGTTGAGCCTCTTCTCGTGCTCCGAGAGCTTCGTGTCCAACTCGTCCATAGCCTGAGCCGCGCGTGGGCCTACAGTAATCAACGGTAGGCAGTCGTACAGCGGACGAATGGGGATCTTCTCCTTCTCTTTCTCGATTTGACCCGCAAAGAAACGGACTCTGCGAGCCATTTCGTCGATGCGCCGTATCTCGCCGACATACGAGCGTTGGAAAGGATTGACTTCAGGGTTTAGCTGGCACCCATTGTGAGCCCGTGGCGAGCCCAAATCCAAAAAAAATTACGCACATCCTTGAACTGAACATTGCCCAACTCTCCAAGTTCTGAAATGGTATCGTGGGCTACTTCTGTTGGGACGATGAGCTGCACCAAGCTCATCCCCTCAGAGTCTGGCAACGCCGTCAGAAAGTAGCGCTTTCTGAAGTAAGGGGAACCACGTACGAAATAAGGTGGGGTATTCGTCCGCCATGCTGTGACAACCAGCTGAGGACGCGGAATAGTGGGTGTAGAGTATGAAGTCGTTACGCGCAGGCAGCACCGGCCAGACTCTGAGCCAGCCGTCCCGCGTCCGGACAACAATGCGTGGGAAGGTCCCGGAGTCTCCCGAGAACAATGATCGGGCTCACATCCATATTTGGTGCAGGGATACTGTGCGTCTGAGGCTCTAAGCACCATGTTCCTTCGTGAGCTACCGCAACCAGCAAAAGTCTTACGCCCTCTCAATCACCGCCGATGCATTGTGAGTACCCCCAGAATTTTAAACGGGGTTCTCGCTGAATATCGCCTCGGAGAACCCGGAAACGTATGAAGAAATGCTGGCCCAAATCAATTTTGTAGATTGAATGCTCGGGTTCGTCGTATCTACTCCAAAGCAATGTGTTTCAGTACCATTTATGATCCGTCTACTTCTTCCAGGACTCTACACAAACATTATTGTTCACTCATCGTGAACTTACATTATGCATTCCCACCAACGCCTTGCTACAGCCGTCGCATTGATCCGGATATTACGGGTTTGTCTTAGCGTGCCCCCCTGGAAACGATACCATGACATGGTCACGTCGCTGTAAACCACTCGCCGGACTCGATCCCTCGTTCGCTGGATAACTTGAGTTTCAGACGTCGCTTTACACGACATGGCATTATCTCCGATGAGGGCTCTATTCAAATCTAAAACACTCACTATCCCCTAGACCGTTTGACTGATAGATGATCTCAACGCGGGTAGCGCCACTTGTATTGAGCAACAGACACGACCGAGGCCAAACCGACGGCGTTCAAGCGCCACAAGATGCTAGCAGTATCTATCGGTGACACCGACATTATGCAAGAACTCAATTAGATTCACGAGAAGATACACATAGGAGACGTAAGGTTCTCTCCTGCCCAAGGCTTCGACCCTGTCTAATCGTTGATCATGTAACCAGTGACAGATCCTCGCCATAAACAATCTCACGCTCTCGACCCCGCTCCTTCTTGCTGTTCTCGACTTCACGTCAATCCCGAACAAGCCCGCGCCGAGCGGCACGCGAATGTGTCGCGCGGGGACGCCGAGGACTTTGTATGCGCAGGATGCGGCACCGGCCGTAGCACAGGTGTGCTCGATCTCGGGAGCGATTATTCGGGGTGAGTACCGCCGGACTCCCACTCAACTCAAATCCTGTTCCTCGGTCGTGTGGGCTCGCCGCCCTCCTGGTGGTACGATGACTAAGCAAAGAAGAGCCACAATGCATACTCCGGACGGTCGGGATATATGTCTAAAATCGCTATGTGCAGAAGATAATACAGGAAATTATAACGGTCGTAGGCTAGAGTACATCAGTCGTAACGTATACGTGTGGGTTCGTGAAAAAAGTCCTGGGTTGTTATGGATACACGTGTTAATTATGTCTTCGGTCGAGGCGTCGGCGCATGATAAGTTACGAGAGCGATTCGAATACTAGGGAGCAACGTAAAGGGATGAGAGGGTCATGGTCCGTGCTGATTCTAACTTGAACGCGTCGTCAGCTGCATGCACTGCACGGTCAGCTGAGCCCAAGCGCAGCGCGACTGAACTTACCAGCGATAGAAAACACTCTGCCGAGTGTCTTCAGGGCGTTCATGATCAGGTTGAGCTCCCCGTTAACCGCCGCAAGGATGGACTGCTGCAGGTGCGGCTGTTGGGCGGCAAGGGCCTCGAGATAGACATCCGCCGCAGACTTCCAGCACATCTACGACACGAGGTAAGTCACAGGCAGGCTTCAGGAGGTTCGTTTACGTACGCTGATAATGGGGCTGAGGAAGGAGTAGTCGCCTTCGTTAAGCTCCCTAATCATGGCAGTAATCGAGTTTGCCGCCGACAGACACCGCTGGTACGACGCCGGGTTCACCTCGAGGTACTGCCGGTGCAGTTGAATAATGGCCGTGTGCATGAGGGTGTGTATCGACACGAGTTCGACATCGTTTGGCGACAACTGGTCTTGATAGACCGAGCTTGCGAGCGGGGGTAATGCTTCCGCGAATTGAGTCAACAGTACGTCCAGTGACCGATGTTCGACTAAAAACAGATCATCGCTCTCGAACGTTTCTGAGAAGTCGTGTCAGCATTCCAACAGCGGAAGTCGTGCAGCGCGCCTACTCGAGGAAAGTCGGTACGCCCGCTCAAGAAGCAACACGACTTTGGCACGGAGAGATGGGTTCATCTTGGACGAATCCATGTAATTCAGTTGGTGGAGACTATCCAGCAAGTCCTGTGGGAAGCGTTTAGATAACAGCCGCAAGGTTGGAGAATGCAATTCAGCCACTCACGGAAGAGCCAGTTATTTCGCAGGGCCATGTGGTGACAATTTGGGCTCGTGGGCTGTCGTCATCCGGAAGTGCGGCAGGCAAGCCGCTCGCCACGGACCACGCACGGTCCACAGCGAAGACCTGCCAAAAGGCCGCGATACGTTCGAGGTACTCAATGGAGTCCCGTGGGGTGGAGAGCTGAAGAGAGGACTTGAATGTCATGAATGCAGGCTGCGCAACATTGACCGCAGAGCCTACGTCAGGTTGAAATCGGTACCAGTCCTCCGACTTGATTTGATGCAGGCCCAGGCTCACTGCGAGGCGGGCGGCGGTCGACGAATGATAGTAGCCCTCAAGCGTCCTCCCACTACTGAAGAAGTAGATTGCAATCAGGCAGGACGCTTGGACGATCTGTATGAGCCGGTCGCTATCTTGCAGAGACGACGATATGCCTGCAAGCGCCCGTTGAAGGAAATATGGCTCTTGGGAGGCGTACTGAGGGAGCTGAGAAAAATAGCACGCCATCAGGTACATCGCGTCAAGAAGGGCCGGGTGGGGTTGTTGCGCGGGGGGCAATGCCTGAGAAGCGCGAAATCTTCCTACGTGCACATCAAAGGCGCACTGGTGGCGGTGCGCAAAGAAGATGTCGAGCCTGTGTGCCGAAGCTCGGGATGAGACACAGCGAACTCTAGAGTCACGGGGACGGTACGAACAGTTTCTGGGTGTTCTGGCGCTGCGCTTCAGGATCTTCCCACCGGTGGTTTGATGGTTCTGGCGAGACGCTCTCGAGGTGTAGGTCGGATCCGAAATGCACAGGTGAGTTGTAAGCAGAGTCGCTGCTGCCGCTGCCGAAGACGGCAGGGATGTCGTAGAGGCTGCTGTTCCAGGACGGAGGGGACTGCGCGGGGCCGAACGAGCTGCCGGCCAAAGAGGAGGGTCCCGCGCTCGATAGAAGAGGATCTTCATCATCCCATTCAGTGGCGACACTAGGCCCTGATGGGACGCCTGGAAACATCGCGCGCGGTAAGTCCATGCTAGGCGGACGATGGTAACAAGGGCTAGGCGCACCGGGCGGAGGTAATAGCACGAAGTCGTCGGAGGGCGACGAGCGCGAGGTGTCCGGCGACATAGGGGACAGTGCCACAGGCGTGTTATTCGACGAGGAGCCCGAGTGCTCGACCTCGAGTTCGCGCAGTCGGGCCTCCAGCTTCGCGACCTTTGCGCGCAGCATCTCTGTACGGCTGATCTGCTTCTTGTCGTGGTACTGGCACTCGCCTTCGCGGTTGGCCTTCGCGCACTGGGTGCATGTAGGACGTTGGCCGTCGCATTTCTGCCAGGGGCGGCGCCCTCACGTCAATTACACGTTTAACACGCATCGAACCAGAAGGCACTTGCCATCTTCCTCTTCCTGCAGCTCAGGCAGGCCTTGCCGCGCTGCAACGCGCTTGCAGACTTCATGCTTGTGTGCTGAACTGAGGAACAGGAGGAGTGGCGGCGGGGGTGTGCGGAGGGGACTCCGGGGGAGGAGGAGGAGAAGCGCAAAGCAGACGGAGGGTCTACGGGGCGAGAGCGTCTTGATAATATGTCTGGTCCAGTAAGCGATGGGGAGATGAGGATAATCCGGGACCTGATCCCAACGAGGCGGGGGACCTTATATTTTGCTTGCCTCTGATGGCAGGGGCCGGTCAATCTGCAGCAAGTCACATACCGAGCAAGTCGGCAGGCACACAGACCCATCACCCACGAAATATTCAATGCTGGACGGCGACTGCTTTGGCGCCGTACCCCTCCTCCACGAATCTTGATCCAGGACGATCGCCAGTGTTTCAGACCGCTGCACCGCCAACACAGACCACCACCACACCCCGCCAGACGCTGCCTCGACGCGCGACATTGCTTTCGCCCACACGTGCAGCGACTTTCTTAGTCATCTGCCTCCTGTGTTCCAGCCTATCACTCGCCTCCCAACAGCCTTGGCCCGCAACTCCATCCGCCGGTGCGTGCACGTCGCGCCCCTCGACGTCGCGGCCGGTGCTCTCCAAGCGTCGCGGGTTACCCGGCCGACCATGATGCCAGGTCGGCCAACAGCCTCATCAGCGACGTCCTTGAACCTTCCTGCGGCCTCCTACCAATGGACGCGCGCGACCGACATTCGACCGATCATACGACGGGGCGTCTGAAATCAACCACCGAACCTGGTCCTGCTTCGTCGGATTCTCCCTCATTGCACCGCTTTGTCCTAACTCTACGCTGCATCGCGAGCTCTCCTACCGCGGCCGACGCCACCGTCGGTCCGAGCTCTGCTCCTCAGCAGGGACACCTCGTAGCGCATAGGGCTTCCAGCTCACGTCACGGACCGCCCGGGTGCCCTCAACCTTATACAGACACGGCAGTCGTTACACACTTCTACAGCGTCATTGCGAGGCGACATGTGCTCGGCAGAGGTAGGAGATCTGGATCTGACGTTGTGTCAGGGGTCTGCTTCGTGTTATGTGCGTCTGCTCGAATGCTTTGGACGATTCCGTCTGTTGCGCGACATAACTGTCACCCGTGTCTTCGTGCGAGCAGATACGTCGTGCTACAGTTGATAATCTCATTCGAGTCTGCAGGCAGCAAATCACGACCGACTAGCTTCTTCCTGATCCCGGCTCCGTTCTGGGAGAGCTGTGATATTTGGAAGATCGAGGAGTATGTAACTTTCCCAGAAACCGGCAGGCTGAACTGCGCTGCATGCTTTACACTTCCGCCACTACAATTGAACTCAATGTTGAAGCACACACATTCAGAATGGTTCCGGGGTCCACAGGAAATCTGGCGCCAGCGCGGTACTGCCTTTACGTTTCGACGCCCAAACGTCAGCGTTGTGCGCGACGCGGTGGATGATCCAACGTTACAGGCATTTCTTTGTGATACCCTCCAACTCGTTGGGGACCACGCTGACGAACTCTCTCTTTCCAGCGACATATCTCTTCGATGGTTGACAGACATACGATGAGAAACCATGCTCACAGCACAGGATCTGTACTCTATCACCCAGCCATACTTATCCGTGTTCTTGCAACTGTTCTGTCGGGGTCCGATGAGCGCGCTGGGAGCTCAATTGTGTCCCCACGGGCCACGAGCATGTTTTTACGTCGTTTCCAACTCGACCCTCATGGCGAAACAGCAAAAGCGCGACATCGACGCCGTGTCTACGCCGCACACAAGCGATCTGCGCGGTTAGACTGAACCGCTAGCGGCTGGCCTGCTCTTTCGAGAACGCTTCAATGCAGCAACGGACATCTCAATCTGTCCAGGCGTGAGTATTGACTGATCACGCCGCTCTCTAATAAAGACACCGTGCCCCTGCATCGCCCCCATTGGCCGTTTCCAGAATCGATTCGACAAGCTCCCGCTCCCTTTGCAGCGGATGCCTTGCATATGGTCCACCACCACCGAGGACGCCATCCCCCGCCGTGCTCTTTCCGGCGCCAGTACTCTCCGAGATTCATCGGACGCACGCGCTCAGCGCGGGGCGCGTGCTAGGCCTCATCGCGTGCTGCCAACGTACGACCCCTCTTATCCTGATCAGCACGCAGCATCTGAAAGAGCCTCGCGGCAGGCCTTTCAGCCGCCAACGACGAGTTGACGGACTCCTCTCTCCTGAACTGCGCAAGTCATACGCTCAGTGGCGGCTGATCTCACAGACCACTCCGCCACCTGCGTGCACCGCACAAACCTGACTTCCTTTTCCAGCACGGCGGCGTCGATATTGATGCGCCCCTTTTCCAGAAAAGGAAGTCGTGTCCGCATCCGACAGTTCGGACCGCCCAGACACTCTATTTCTCCGCACAAATCGCCTCGCCGGGCCACGGCGAGATCTAGAATAGACTAGCAATGTTCTCAACATCCCCAACCTGCGTCGGCGGCGCGAAGACAGAGCGCGGTCTCCCGCGAGATCTTCGAGGGGGGGGCTCGCGTCCGTGTGCTTTCCCGTACGGAACAATCGAGTGCGTTAATGTGTAGCGCGTTGGCCCTCACACGAACGCCCTAGTTGACCCCTGCAGGATGATTGGGTGCGAGGACCGCATCATAATGAAATACGCCATTCCAGGGACGCGTATGGTCGGAGACAGGGCCATCCCGACGTCAATGTTAGATTGTACAGGCTCCTATGTTCCGCTTTCAACCTTTCCGAGATCGCATTGTACCCCGCGTATACGATGTGGCGAACGGATAAAAATTTTCGCTTCAGAGTGGCATATGTTCGTACCTCTGCCGCAGTGGTTCGACGAACCGCGACACGTATGGCTGAAGCTCCAGAAACTCAGGCTTTTCCGCGGGCGTAGCACTCCGGTGATTCCTGGGCCGCATCGCACACGAGGCGAGTGCGTGGCGAAGCACTCTCGCTTGCATTAGTTGCTACACGGCTCGCATCATGTTCCAACATCCAGAACAACATATGCTCGTCAAAGGCACAACCAGGCCTTTGTCTCAGGGCGTGATAGGTCCCTGCAGCCCGTGTTGAAGATCTCCCAGCGTCGAATGCGCGGAAAGTACCCGCGAAGCGCGCCCGCATTGATGTCTGACTCATGGTGGAATGTGCTGAATTCCGTACATGGACACTTCGTGCGGGCCTCGCTACATCCAAGGAGGTTATTACCCGGAAGATTTCGTAGCGGTAGAGTTCAGGAACGTCCAAAATGTTCCAACTTTGTATCGGCTTCTCTGTCAATGCTGGGGCCCGAAATGCGGGGAACCGATCCCATGAAGCCCGTGAAAGTTCAGCTGCACAGATGATACGGGCCCGAAGACCGTTGAGGGAGGCTATGGGTGTCGTTCAGCCACATGTCTTTATGACGGAAGTGGTGGCGGCGGGGAGGGTCAAGCCGTACGGGGTTCGGTCATCACCGTTGTCATACGTCCAAAATAGCTACGGCTGCGGCCGTGCGCTCACGTCACAGCGCAGGATGAGGATACGTACGGTTCAACATTGCGGTAGTTAGCTCGACGCTCATGAGCGCAGCGCAGCGCGGTCACACAGGAAACAATGCGCGGTCCAAAAATAAATTAGGCGGCCAATCATTCCCTCGAGCAAACGGGAAAGACGCCCAAAGCCTCTACGTCTACTCTTTTTTGTGGGTTTTCTTCGAGTCTTTGTCATCGCCTGCGAGCCACAACGCTGAGAAGAGAACAAATCCGAGGCTGGTGCTGATAGCACCGATGTAGTAGGGCCAGGCCGCGCTGAGGAAGCGCGGGTATCCGTCGTGCCGTGGGGGGACGACTGGAACAACTGTCGTACTTTCCAGGAATGTCCATCTACGCAGATGTGAGCCATGATACATAGTGCCAGGGGGAGAGTTTCGTACCCCTTGCGCTTGTGGTTGATGACGAACTTGAAGACGCCATGCCTGTCCGGGGCGCGGAACGTAATCGAATACATGCCCGGTTTTCCGGGTACAGCTGGAAGGGGCGCGCGGATATGCGGGTCGAGCATGGTGAACTCGAACTGGATGTCCTGGATGCCGGAGAACGGCTCCCAGGCGTCACGACGAGCGTTGTACTTGGAAATGCGGGCAGTGAATTCCTTCGAGAATCGGAGGTAAGTTGCCGCGATCAAGCATGAGACAGAAAGTACGTACAACCATGTCGTTAATCGTGTAGTGCTCACTCGGGGCGGTCTCGTTCACGCGGTGATGCTCAGTGCTGTCGAGTCTGAGAACCAGGGACTCCTGGAATGTCCACGCGGCGACATCAGACGCGAACTGTTTGTTGCCTGACTTCCGACCTCTGCGGGACACATCAGCTTCGCTGCAAGCGCGGAGGGTCGCTAACCCGCCAAGAGAAAAACATACGCTGAAACCTCCTTCTGCGCGTACTCATCGCTGAAAAGCTCCACGCTGCCCGTCCAGGTTGCGCGAGCGCCGCTCGTTGCCTGAAAGCCGGCGACTAGACCAAGCTGGTTTCCAGCCCAGAGACCCTCTCCGCCTTTGTCGGCAGATTCGAAGACGGCATCAGCACCGCTGTCAGTTGTCGTGTCTGCTGCGAAGCTTTGCGCGGGTGCGTTCAATATCGGAACCACAAGTGGATTCGGCGAGAAGGCAAAGGGAACACCCGAGAACCAAACAGGTGGGAGATTTGGTGTAAGAATTGGATGCGACGAGGGCGGGGTCACAGGAACCACCGTTGCTGGGCCGTCCCGTTGCGGGAAATGAGAGACGAGAGGTGTTCCTGGTGGTGGCAGAATAAGCGAGAACTCCGCCGCAAGAGTGTTGAGCGCGGTCTGTTTCTTCGATGACAGAGCAAGCAGGAGATTGGTTCCCTTCTCAAGTAATGAAACTAGAGATTGTGGTGTGACGTCCGGTGGCAAACCTGGAATGTGGGCGGTGATTAGTTGGGAATGTAAAAGCCAGGGGGTGAGCCAACAGAGAACAAGCAAGCTGTTTCTCGCGCAAAGCGTGTGCTGCACGCGTTTCTGCGCGTCGCGGGACTCAAAGAACGCGAAGAACAGCGCTTTCGGGTGGACGAGGATCTGGTGACGCTTTCGGGCATGTCGCGAACAGAGAATGGTCTACGGCCGTCTGTTTATCCCTATGGGCTGGTCAAACAGCATGTCTGCATTTTTGGAAGGAGCGCATGTAGCAAAGACTTGACAACAAAGCAGCCTGATTCTCCGGAGGTCCGGTACCGTCCAGGGATGGAAGCAAGCGAATACACCGTGAACACGTACTTTTGGTATCCGGCGCAAACACTATGACATGCGCAAACTGCGCAACATCGTCCTCGATGATCGTCGGTTTCAGGTCCCTCGGTGCGCGGAAGGTGAGGTCGTATCCCCTCTCCGTAAGACCATTGAAGAATGTCGAGCAGTTCTCCTTCTTGAGGCTGGGTTCGAGAAGGACGAGGACGCTGTCGCCAGTACTTGACTTGGCGCGAGCGACAAATGAGAGGCCGACAACGAGGCCGACGATGGCCAGGACGCGTTTGAAGAACATCGAGGGATGAGCTGAAGCTGCGCGCGCGACACGTCGAGCTCGCTTTCCACGTCGCTATGCACGTGACATGACTATATA
Source organism: Bjerkandera adusta (assembly GCA_027924225.1). Taxonomy (NCBI): domain Eukaryota; kingdom Fungi; phylum Basidiomycota; class Agaricomycetes; order Polyporales; family Phanerochaetaceae; genus Bjerkandera; species Bjerkandera adusta. The sequence goes on from BSCZ01000945.1 coordinate 87,762, forward strand.
TACTGACCCTAACCCTACGCAGATGTCATGAACGCGACGCGGATTTTCTCAACTCTCCGCATTCCAATACAACCTCGAACATACATCCACGAATTCTAGTAAAGTCAGCACGAAAAACTACATTTTAAAACCGTAGGAGACCTTTCTCACATGACATGAGCTGATATTATTCTACCACGCAATGCGAAGGCAGAGTATCACTAGTGCTGCTCAGACCTGAATCAAGTGAGCTAATAATGGTTGAGGTTCAATCTAGTCAATGAATGTGTGCGAGAGGCACCTGCGACGGTGAGTGCAAATACTATGTCATGTGTGTTATCCTCAGTGACAAGACCTGGCATCACAGCGGTGCTTCTTTCTAGGGTGTCGCTCTTCATATTCAGACGGCGCCCAACTTGAAAGCTCAGAGGGTTGGCATGAGCCTCAAGGCGACTGTCCGTCTCCCTCTAACCTCGTCCACTCCCAGAAACACGTACGAATATCCAAGCTAATTGCCTCCGCGAGCATCGAAGATGTCAAGGAACAGGTGAGTATAACTCGTTCGAGGTTGTACCACGAGTCCGACGGCGATGTCATCATTCCCCTTTGTTCGACCGGTGCCACTCGGGATGTGCCTCGCCCACCGGCTCGATTTACTGGCGGAGCAACATTTCCTTCCTGGTTTTTGGACGAGTATCCTGACCGCTGATACAATGTTGCAGGTCTGCTATTCGAGAAAGGAATGCGCGCCCTTTCCTGCGACAACGCGACGACGATTATTTGATGGGCCTAAGGTCGTGGGTGCTCGCTTTTATCATTTATTTTTCCGCTCATTGGGGTTCGTAGGGCCGCAATGCTTCCTGGAACCATCCTCCTCACTGAACGAAACGCCCGGCGTCCGATCCACCGACTGCCCGTAGAAACCCTGTCGATGATCTTCGAGTACGCATGCCAGGAGGGGCTGGATTTCGGCACGAGTGCCTCTATCAACAGCACATGCTCGCTTTGGCGCAGCATTGCCGTGAAGGATCCCAGAATGTGGCGCCTCCTCGACTCTGTGAACGCACCAGCTGCGTACGCGGATCTCGCAGTAGTGAGAAGCCGCTCCAGCCCCCTATCTCTAGTTGCAGGACCATGCAATATTCGGATGTCGTCGAAGCCAATTCCTTGGGTCTTCGAAGTCGCCGGCCAACAGGCGCATCGCTTAGCGGCCCTAGAAGTTAGAATTCCCGAACCTCTTCCCGCATCCGATTCCCTGGCCTTCACTCGCGCCGCGCCGATGCTCAAGGAGCTCACGATCCAAGGACCTATGGAGCAACCTGTACGCCTCCCCATGACTTTCGGGAATGATACCCCGAAGTTGCGTACTCTCACCCTGCATGGTTGCCGAAAGCCGTGGCTACCTGGGATGTATTCGAATCTGACATCCCTCACCGTCTCCATGTGGACGGCGTTTCAATCTCCTGCACTCGCCGAAGAAGACATCCTCGTCGTGTTTAAGGAGTGCCCGGCGCTCGAAACTCTAAACATTTACCTCTCGGGACATGACTCACCCAACGAGCAATTCCAGGACGGTCTTCCCCAAGGTGACCCTAGTCGTCTTATGATGCACCACCTCCGTAGCGTTGATCTGCATATGGACGTCGGACCTGTCGTTCGTATCTTGTCGGCGATACAGCTCCCTCCTACCATCCAAAGGCTCCATATCGACGTCTCTTCCTCGACCAGCGGCAGAATTCCGAAGCTATTCAACCCCCGTTGTCTACCGCCCGTTTTCTATCAGCGGCTGCGAACGCTCAACGTCTCCATTGGCGGTGGTGTGGGCATCGCTCTCGAAGGGCTCGAGGCAGACAGCACGACGTCTAATATCGTCCAGTCACCGTTGCTTGTGTGCTGTAGAATGCCAATCACAGCCGGGGACTTGGGGGATATTTTAGACTCTATTTGCAGCCACTACGACATGCCCCTTCTTACGACCTTGAAAGTCAGAAATTTCTCGCCTTTTCGCAATCGCAGACATGCAGAAGCTCACTTGGCAGAAGAAGCTCACCTGACATCCGCCGATGGCCTCGCGAAGTTATTTTGTCACCTTGCGCCCACCGTCACCTCTATCTCCCTCTCCTTCGCACACAACACTCACAGGCGATATACGGTCACGAATATGCAATCATTCACAACAATCGTCGCTTCCTTGAAGCGGCTCATCGAGACATCGCCATCCCCGACGATGTTCCCGGAGCTGGCCGAATTATCTTTACATCTTTTGAAGATTCGGGATACAGCTACTCTGAGCGCGCTAGAGCTGGCGCCATCCCTCCAAGTGTTCCTCGACGCGTCCACGAGTCTGCGAAAAGTGGAGATTCACAACAGTGGTTTCTCCTTTTCCTCAATCGAGCATGTGACCCAGTTTGTCGGGGACCTGCGTGGGCTCGACGTAGCGGAATTTCACTGGAGCTCCAACTCGATCTTCTGCCAATCCACACAAGGAGCGGACGCGCGTCGCGTCCCTCCCGAGGAGGTGTGGCCGAATGGGGAGAAATATACTTGGTTGGAATGAGAAGGGGGAAGGAAAACCATCTCCTGGGATGTGGCCATAGGTTGATCTTGTGAGCATCCAAGAAGTTTGGATACTTTCCGTAATAACCTGACATGTATTTGGGCACCCCCCTCAAGAGCACCGTTCGATATATCTGTACAAATTTGTGCATTGAAGTATGTAACATGCTATTCCAGTGACAGACTGGACCTATGCAACTAAGCTTTGAGTTGGTCAAAAGACGCGGCTCGGGTAACTCTTCATTCCGCTGAGCCCGTGAGCCCACAGCAGAAATAATTGGGGCTTCCCGCGTGCCGTCCCTTTCTCTCCTTCTTCGTGCATTTCCATGTGTACGCCTCCCCTTCCGGCCATACTTCCCGCGGCCAAAAGCACCCCTTTACATCGTCCATACATTCTGTGTCAAGCCACGCCCTGGGCCAAAAGCGTACCCCGTCCCAGTACGTTTCCGGGATCGCCAGCTCGCGCACTCTCTGCACACATTCTTGAGCGGCGTCTCTGGACGATATCGCGAGGTGCCCAGCCCCTCCGATTTCTAGTTTTTGGATATTTGCGTTTAGAAGGCGAACGACGGGGACAACGTGTATGAAATCCTCGCATGCGTGCTGACCGGGGTCGCACGCAGAGTTCTGGAGCAAGAAGATGCACGTTTCGAGGAGGGGTAGAAGAGGTTCGGGAGGGGCGTTGTTGTCCACGGTGGATATGCGGTGGTGAATATTCGCGAATATTGTGCTGGTGGGATGTGAGTCGGTCGTCCACTTCTCTCCCGGAATCCGCCAGGCGCAAACCGTGAAGGTAGTGACCGAGCGAGCACAGCACACGAGAAGTGCGGCGGCGCCACGAGCGAAATTTGTCACAGCTTCGTGCGATGTATCCTCCGGATCGTCCAATTGCACGAAGTCCAAGATTTGGAAGGACCGAAGTATAGGCATGGGTTGGGAACTTCCAATGGCGGTAGCGAGGACTTCGAAATCGCAAGCCGTCACAGTGTCGGGGGAGCCGAAGGGCACCCACTCTACTGTCCACGTGCAAGTGCCGGCCTCGGTGTGAGTGGCAAACCCTCGGAGCCGTAATACGCACTGAGGATTGTTTTCAACATTGATAGTATGAAGCCGTTGGAAGAGTAGAGGCGACATACACCGAGGTGCGAACAAGGTCTCGACGTGATCGCCTCGGGCGGAGAACGCTTTGATGTCGATTTCGGCAGGCTGCTGAGTGAAGCGTGTAATGGATAGAAATTGCGCAATCAGTTCAAGCCGCATGTGAAGGCTGAGGTAGTGCAGATTCGGCATGGCGAGACGCCTTTGGTCGTCCACAGGGAGGAGAACTGGCATAAAAAGCTCTTCGTCCTGACCCCTCGGGAAGTGTAGCCGCAAAGACTGTAGCCCTGTATTCTCTCGGCAAATGAGTTGAATGTCTTCCATTGATATCGGGTGGAAGCCCGCGGCGGCTATGTCGAGCTTCGTGAGGTTGTTGTACGCCATAGCCTCTCTGGCAAACCAAAATTCCCTGAGCACCAGCGTACGCAGTGCAGGGGCATGTCCCTCGAAGGGCCGGGAACCCCATACTATGCAGGTGTCCCCCGGGCCTGGTTGCAACGAAAGCTCTTCTAAAGCCGGCGCAGCCTTGACTAGCAACTCAAGGCCTGTTCTTGTCGGCTTGAGATGAAGCACTTGAACGCGATGAAAAACATTCGCAACGATTCCGACAACCCGTGCAGATGGATTGGGGGGTGGATTGCGACGACGACGCCCATACTCGAGGAGTGAGAGGACGTGAATGGGAAGGCCCTTGCTGCTTATTACTGCCACTTCAGCGTATCCCCTCGTCATCGTATCGATATCGAGGATTGTCCACAGGTGAGGATCGCTGTGAGCAATCGTGCGCCAGTGGGAACAAACATGAGTGATGGCTTTGTTCACGAATTCGTATGCTCCGCAGCGGCTTGCAGACTCAAAGATGGCGCACAGAGTCTCGACGGGCAACCGGTTCACGCCGCACGCGCGGTTTCGGTGGGATCGTAGACGACGAATGACCTGTTCTGCCGCCTGGATAGTGCGAGCAACTTCTCCGAGCTGTTCGTCGAATGCGTCCAGCGATTTGTCAATCGACGTTTGAGACAAGCTCATACTAGCATCAGATATGTGAGTGAGGTTCCGTAAAAGCTGAATATGAACTTGCCATATCTCCTCTGACCATCCGCTGTCGATACTCTCAACAATGCGATCGGCCGTACTAGCGTCCATGTCAGAACTATGCAGCCAGATTCAGATAGGTGTTATTGCAATGCAAGGTAAGAGACACGCACGGATTTATAGGCGAGGAGGCCAATTGCGTACGTGGGCTGTGAACCCAGGTCAAGGTTGGCAAGAACCAGGCAAGAGGTGGCGCCGCGCGTCTATTTGCGGAAACTGCCGACACTGCCTGGACCACTGGCAGTTAGTGCCAGAGATGATAGCACTGGCCCGAAAATCCGTACACCGAACACACAGAACACTGTTATTAATCTTACGAAAGCTGCAATACCTCTCTTCCGACACAGTCTAAATTGATAGGTATTTAAATGGTATAAATAAGGCCGGATACTATCTGTCATCCGAGCAGCGTTCAGAGCGATGCGGAGTCCAAGATGATTTTATTTGCACGTGCATCATCACAGATTGACATGATAACCCCCAATTGTAGCACGCTATGGTAATGGGCGCTGAGCTTTGCCTTGACCTTTCGATTTCAGCCAAGCGAACGATACGAGCGACTCAATTCTTCACTCCTCCAAACTCTCAAGTCCGCAGCACGGGAAATAGGGTTCCTTCGTGTGGCTGCCCTTCTCCTCCTCCTCCGCACACTTCCATATGTACGATTCGCCTTCCGGCCAAACGTCCCGAGGATAGAAGCCTCCTTTCACTTTCTCGAAACGGGTCATGTCAATCGCCGACTTGGGCCAAAAGCGTAATTTATCCCAGTACGTTTGTGGTACCGCCAGCTCCCGCAACCTCCGCACGCATTCTCGAGCGGTTTCGCTAGACGATATTGCAAGATGGCCCCATCCTGTAATCTCTAGTCGTTGAATGTCTGGGTTCAGAAGGCGAACGATGTGGTCGACGTGCATGAAATCTTCGCATGGGTGCTGGCCGGGGCCGTTCGCGGGGCCCTGGACCGCGAAGGTGCACTTTTCTAGGAGGGGCAGAAGGGGCGGACCGCTCGGATTGTCCACGGCACGTAGGTGGCTGTGGATAGCTTCGAAGGTTGTGCTGATGGGATGCGACTCGTAGGTCCAGTCCCCCGTGCACCTGCCCGAGTCCATTGCGAAGGTGGTGACGGTACGAGCGCAGCACATTAGAAGTGCAATGGCGCCGCGGAGAAAATTTGTCACAGGTGCTGGGTGGGTAAACTCTGGATCCTCGACGTAGTCCATGATCTGAAAAGACTGAAGCATGGGCATGGGTCGGGAGTTTCCGATGGTAGTAGCGAGGACTTCGAAGTCAGAGCCTGAGGTTGGCACCATCCCCTCTATAGCCCTCTGCTCCACTGACCACGTACGATCTCCGACGTTGGCATAGGAAGTAAGCCCTCGTAGCCGTAATTCGCAACCGGGGTCGTTTTCGACGGCGATTTCGTGGAGATTTTCGAAGAATAGAGCTGGCATATACCGCGACGTCAACAGGGCCTCGAATTGATCACCTCTGGTTACGCATGCTGTAATCTTGACCTCTTCAGGCTGTTCTATGAAGCGTATCGTCGATAGGAGCTGTGCGACGAGTTCCACTCGCATACATAGGTCAAGGCAACGTAGATTGTGCATTGTGACGCGTGTGTGGTGGTCTTCTGGCGGAGGAGTAGGCATGTGGAAGTCGTGACCTTCTCCCACACCTAGACGTAGCCGGAGGATCTCCAGGTCCGGACTCTCCCGACAGATGAATCGTATCGTTTCTGTTGCTGAGGGGTGGGTGCCCATAGCTTCGATGTCAAGCTTTGTCAGGTTCTTGTATACCCCGGCTTCCAGAGGAAGTCGAAAGTACTTGAGCCCGAGCGTCCGTAAAACAGGAGCCTGCCCCCCGAAGAGCTCAGAGTTCCAGACCAACGAATGCCTAGTAGCCGATTCCAGGTGGAGGCAAAGTTCTTCTAGCACCGGCGCAGCTACCATCAGCAGCCGAAGGCCAGATGCGGGAGGCTTAATATGGAGTACTCTGATGCGATAGAGGTTGTCAACGACGAAGTCAATGATCCACTCGGGAGTACCAGTCCGCTGTGCGCGACGCAATGGAGGCTCCTGTGGCACGAGCGTGAGGATGTAAAGTGGAAGGTTGTGGCTTCTTATTGCTGCCTCTTCAGTATAGACTTTCGTCATCTTATTGGTGTCGAAACAGGTCCATAGCTGAGGGTCGTTGAGAGCGATTGTCCGCCAATAGGAACAAACGTGGGTGATGACTTTGTTCACGGATTCGCACGCCCCACAGAGGCTGGCAAACTCGAAGATGGCCCGCAAAGTCTCAACGGGCAATCGATGCATGCGGCAGACGCGATTGCGGCACGATCCTAGACGGCGGATGGCTTGTTCGGCGGTCCTGATGGTGTGCGCAACGTCCTCAAGCTGTGCGTCAAACGCATCCAACGATTCGTCGGTCGCTGATTGCGCCAGACGTGCGCTATTGTCAAATTTGTTGGTCTTTTTTCAATATAAAAAATCGGAAAGAAGACTTACCACAATTCCTCTGACCATGCATTGTCGATGCTCTCGCGGATGCGCTGGCCAGCTGCAGCGTCCATATCGAGACTATCATATCAACGCCGTCAGGAAGTTTGCATCGCGTTCAAAGTCTCCAGAACAAACCGTAGACAGAGGCGTGAATCGATACGTAGTATGCGCGTACGAAGGGCAGTAAGAGCCTGAGCGAGTCAAGCGGATAGTGTTCTGTTCGCGGGAATTGCCGAGAAGACAGGTTCGCGGAGGTTCGCGGACGATATCATTCAGGGTTCCCGGGGAGTCCCTTGAGTTCTTACCCCAATGTCTGAACCGTTTTCACAACCAGAACGCACGGATCTGGGTCAAAAGTGTTGGGGAGTGTCCCGCGGAAATCCGCAACGCCACCGAACATCGATGCCAGGGGAAATGACTAGGCGCTGCCGCCAGTCGAGCAAAGTCGGCGTGTACTGTTAATTGCAGCGCGTCTAGAATTATCAAAGCGATACAAATGTCGATACATGCGTCCGTCATCCAAGCAGAGACTAACGTCCAGCCAAGCGATACAAAGTTCGGGGTGCTTTAACACATACAAAATGAAAACTTTATACTCTGGGTGGCGTCAATAAGAGGGTGCCGCGAGAGATAAGTGGCTCACCATTAACTTCTAAGTCTTGGTGCTAGCCTTTGATCCTCCTACTCGAGCCTTGATGAACTCCTTGCCGGCCTTCTGCAAGAGTGCCCGCTTGGCAAAGCCGCGCACGTCGACGTAAACCAGGACAATATTCCGTGCGGTGTGTGTAGCAAGGTGTGTCGTCCGCTGCGCGTCAGGCCCATGTCTAATCTTGTGTCAGTCGCGTCCACCCTATATAAGCGCGAACACTCACTTGTGCCCGACAACTGCACCTAGACGGTCGCTTCCGATCTCAAACATGCGCCGCGCAGAGTCGTCCACAGAGGTCAGTATGAGGTTCGCGCCCATCAACAACTTGAGCTTGGTAGTCACGGGCTTCGGTGGTCCCGGCTCGGGCTCTGGAGACGGTGGCCTCTCGAGCACCATGGGTGGCGTCGGGACCGGGCGCGGCTTGGGCGTGTACACGGCGTACGGCGGGGGAGGTCCGCCGTAGACAAGTGGAGTCGCGTAAGCGGGCTGTGGAGACGAGACTTTGGGCTTTCCGCCCATTGCACGGCGAATCACGCCCTCAACCACGTCTGCCGTCTTTGCGCTTGCTTGAGCAGCTTTCCCGCTAAACGTGTGTACACGTTCGAGTGCGGTTGATGATGTCGAGGGCGACGGGGACGGTCCGCGAGAGGGCATAGTTGGCGATTTCGGTGTACCTGGCTGCGAATGGGAGATGTAGTAGTTGGATGCAGACGTTATGCCCGTGCAAAGCAGAGAGGTTGAACCTGATATTGCCTGACTGCACAGATCGTTAGCCCACAACAAACCAATCGGTTGTTGAGATGCATACCTAATGAGAGTCGCGCTCTTGAGAATCCAGTCGCGTTCCTCTGGCGGCACAACCCTGATTATGACATCTCTTGCCTCCTTCAGGTCTTCCCCCTCCGCGCCGAGTGCGCGTACACCTGTGCAGGCATCATACATGTCCGGGTGCATCTCCAGCACGACCGCGTCGCTGCCCTTCTCGTTGCGGGCTACAGACAGGTCTTCATGGATGTTCAGGGTCTGCGGGAGCTCTCCAACAACTTCTCCGCTCGCCTCGTCCATGAGAACCAGCCGTCCGCGCAAAGCGGGGTCGTCGACCGGCTTCGCCTCCTCGACATTGGCCTTTAGGTTGGCATGGTGCTCAGGGGGCGCAGGTGAGGTTCTTGCAGGGAGGGGAGGGGGGACGACGGCTTGGTCGTAGGACCACGAAAGGTCTGCGTACTGCGTGAGGAGATGGTCGAAGGTCTCGATGTCCTGCGCGACGTGAGGAATGTCTTCGGTCGGTGGCCGTACAACGACTCGGACGACCTGCGGCTTCTCATTCTTCTCCCCACCCACGTCAAACGAATAGGTTCTCCGTCCATCCTGCGCTATGACCAGGGTAACGACCGACGCGGGTTCGACGGCGTGCGCGTGCGCGTTGAGACGCAAGATGAGCGTGGCCGTCTCCTTCTCTTTCTCCTGCGAGCCGGTGCTGAGTTCTAGAGCAAGAGTACCGTCTTCGGACGTCGTAGGCGTCGTGAACGCAACGTCCGGTAGTGTGAGCAGCGTGAGGGACATGGTGGTTGCGGGTAAAGCTATCGAGGCCCTCCATATGCCTGATAACCAGTTACGCCAAGCATGAGGGAGAATAGCCCCATCTGTAAGTGATCAATATTCTTGGAAATGAGGATATTTCGAGGTGGAAAGAATGGTCGAGTAGACGGCAAGATGGTGGTCAGTAGCAAACTGTGGGTAACAGCTGCGGACGAATCAAACGTCGTTTAAATGTTTCATGACGGTCCCGCGATGGCTATGTTTAAATATCATCATTCTGAACGAGTAATAATACCGTGAAAACCCATGATCTTGCTCAAATAGGTACGTACTATATGCAGGATGAACGATGGTTGCTGAAGGTAACACTGGCACATGTAACCCGGACTATACGCCACAGAGTCTTGAGCAATCAGCTCGCGGCAGTGATACAAAGCTATGCTTCATGGTACAACTATCCAATTTTTCAGAAACCCACTGTATACTTGCAACGTTCGCGCACAACCCATTCGCCGTGGACATCCCGCCGGTCGGAGTCCTGCGAAGGCGCATCATTTCCATCTTTGGCAACGTCGGCCTTCGCAAGCGCCGGTGTTCTCCCTTCAGGACATACTCAACTTACTTAACGGCAGGCTTTTCGGATGCCTCACGTATATGTATTGCCATAGTACTGAAGCGACTATCGTAATTTCGCAATCCATGATAGAGTCGACGGAAACCTGCTCCGGCTCGGACTTCAACGTGCTCGGAGTCAAAACAAAACTTTGAACCATATAAAACGAGCATAGATGAATTGACGGGACGTGGATGGAAAAGTTTTGTCTCAGACACAAAATTAAGTTAAAACGCCATGACTGCAGAGGAATTTCCAAGATCCAACTTAACTGTGTGTTCTACCTCAGGCTGCGTCCGGTGTGGACAGTCATAAAACCGAGCCAATTTATTCAAACCGCAGGCAGATATCCGCAGCAGGTATGGCAGTCACTACCACTTTTTTCAGGGTAGCTAGCGACGGCCGTCTCGTGTCTCCTTCCAAAATCACATCTCCAAGTATACGTCTCGTGGGAAGACATAACGTTTTGAGTTCATCACAATTACACGAAGAAGAGCGAGGGAAAGTAATACGACAGCAATCGATCCACATACAACGGCGTAAGCATGCTCAACGCCTTGAGTCACGGCCATTGTACCGCGCCCTGTCCGGCGACCGCGACCGCGAGTCTCGCCTTCTGAGGCGTTCTCGATCCCGGTAATCATCCACTTCCCTCTTTACAACGTGATCGTCCCTACGTCTTCTGTCGAAATCTTCGCGGTCGCGTCTGCGTGGGGGTGACTCGCTCGGTGTCCGCGATCGTGGGCGTCGCGATCGCGGTGGCGGAGAGCCGGGGGAGCGAGAACGGGAACGGAGGCGACTGCGGTCACGAGGGTCGGGGGAAGGCTCACGTTTACGAGGCGGTGGCGAGTCCCGTCGAGTCCTGTACCTATCCCGGTCGTCTCGGTCGTCCCTTCGCCTATCGTTCGGCTTGTACGGAGGGGATGGCGAGCGGCGTCCTGGGCGAGGAGGTGGGGAGCGAGAGTCGTCTCGAGGACGAGAGCGGTCTCGGCGCGGTGGTGTCCTTCGGCGTCTGCGAGAACGGCGCGAGTCGTCAGAGTCACTATCCGAGTTCGAGCTCGAATCCGAGTCGGAGTCGCTGTCAGATTCGCTGTCCGATGAGTCCGAGTCTGACGACGACTCTGCCTCTAGCATTGCTCGTCGTTGCTCCATAATCAATCTTGGCGCGTTCTAATGGGACAGTCAGTGAGACTCGACGACCAGCAAACGACGCTCAATGCATACCTTGAGGTGCTCGCGCATGTCTTCTGTGACGACACCCAAGCCGATACTTGTGAGGTAGTTGATAGCGAAGCGGGTGTTCTTGGGATTGTCCATTGGGAACATGCCGTTACAGCACCTTTGAACCTCGTCGTCCTTGAAGCGTTCGGCGGTCATCTTCAAGCCCATGGATTCCGTTATTTCGTTAAGCATGATCTTGATGAAGATACGGCTACTTGACGTAGTGTCTTCTTCCGTCAGCTTGATACACTCCATAGCAGCCCAAGAGATGGAGTCCGTGGCGAGAAGGTGACCAAAGAAGCGGGAGATGTTCCGAAGGCGGTTGGTCTCGTAACGATGGATGGTCGTGTAGTAATTCGTGAACGCCTGTTCAAAGCATTCATTCCAGACACGATTGAGTTTGCAGAAGCGTTCGCCGATGAGACCGTAGAACGTCGAGTATGACCGTTCTTGAGAGCAACACTCGATGATCATGTTGCATAGCTCAATCTGATTTATGTGTCAGAAGACGATAATGAGACTGATGCCGTCAGCCTACCTCCTGGCCCTCCTTGATTTGTACTTTGAGCAACTTGTGTACGGCTTCCTCGTAGTTGAGCGCGTTCATGATTGTCAGGTAGATGACACGGCGTAGGTTGACCAGGTTTGTCTCCGTCCGATCTTCGATACCCTCCTTGTCCTCAACAGCTATGAAGACGGTTAGAGTGGTGGTGCGGGGGGAGGGAAAACGAAGGACATACCTTCCTCATCCTCTTCACTATCCTCTTCCGACTCTTCAGAACCTGACTCTTCGTCAGAATCCTCTCCGAGAATCTCGGCTTTGATCGCCTTGTACCGCTCCTCGTTCTCCACATGGTTGGGGTCGAACTTGAAAATGTCTGGAAAATCATGAGCGAGCAAAACAACGTTGTCACGCGTGAATGACATACTCAGCCCTTCTTGCACCTGCAGCTCGTCTTCCAGCGAGATTTGGTGGGTGATCTGATCGTCTTCTTCGACAAGGTCCAATCCCTCCGGAATAACGGGGTTGTCCTTATACTTGTCCTTGCGGACCTGCATCAGGACCTCGATCATATATTGGACACGATGGCTGATTGAGCCTTCGTTGAGCACAGCACGGAATCGCTCAAACACGGAGGCGTTCGCTTTTGGGGAGTTCTCGGCCAGGTACGAGCCAACTTCGCGAGTGAAGCCGACCGCAATTTCGATGGAGTCGTCCGAGGGGCGTTCGAGCAAAAGGATGAGTATTTGAAGGGCAAGGATCTCGTTGACCACTTGTTGGTTGACGAGGTGGGCGATGAACGTGGTAGAGGAAATGCACACGATCTAACAAAGCGCGTCAGAGAAATACGGGGGCGAAGGAACACAAGACGTACCTTGTCGTTTCTTTTGAACGCCCTCCGGAACTGGCTGACTAGCCGAGTAATCACTAGTTCCCCGACCTGCGGCAGCTTCGTGTTGATGATACCAACTAGGGCGGCGAAAACAGGCGTGAAGGGCAAACTCGCCGACTGAGCTTTCATGATGCTCCGAGCAAAGAGACCGCGTCCACGGATGAGGTTCTCCGCAAACAGCTCGGGGACCACCATTTTGATGTTCTGGACGTTGACCCTGTTGACGATACCGGTGATGGACTTGCGCAGCGCGTCCCACGACAGTCGTTGGTACTCCGTGCTGGACTTGTCCTTGGACGCGGCCTCCTGCAGAGCACGCAAACGCGCGGGGGGCATGTAGACACCACCCGACCGCGTGTTCGTGAGCTTTGCGAACTCGGCCTTCGCGTCGAATTCCGGTTCCTTTCCCTTGTTCTTCGTCTTCTCCAACTTCTCCAGCTCCATCGCCGCCATTCGTGCCGCCAACGCCCGCTCACGTTCAATACGTCGTTCAGGGTCGACGTCCACAACTTTTAGGGTCTCCGCGGCTGGTCCTGGGGAATGTGACCGGCGGCGAGTATGAGGAGGAGCATCTGAGGTCTCCGGTGAGGGAGACCTGAGAATATGAGTGAGCGGGACGCATGAGCTCGAGAGTAACTCACCTCTTCCTCTTTGAATACGAGACGTCTGAGGGCGCAGAGGGAGCCATGGTTGCGGGACTAGCCATCGTAGTCGCCGTTCAAGCTTAAGTCGCTGCTGGCTCAACGCCCATTTGAGGAGGACTTCCGGACCAATAACAGTGCCTTCCCGTATTTGCCGCTAATACCCATACATACATAATAACGTACCAAATGTATACACGGGGTTAAGGTTACCGGTGCATTTAACACGGACTCAAAATTGGTCCCAATCCAAGCCTAGTTCAGTGTCGCTACTTATCGCAATACCCACACCACCTTGTTTGAGATGGAACTTGACTAGGACCATCTAGAGTCTGCTCCAGACGAAACCCGACGATGGAATCTACCCCCATGTCCACTTTCCCGTCTATCACAAGGGTGTGTTTTGTGCCTAAATTCGCGCAGACAGACCTAACTGGGTCCGCGCCACCAGCTAAGCAAGAATGTCGTGAGACTCCTAGGACAGGTAAAGTAGGATTTACAGACCGTTCATACTACGTGCTTACAGGTACGCTAGAACCCCGGAAAGTTCACGCTGCAGGGTGAGTGCATCGGCCACTATTCTGACGAATACTACTCATGCTTCCCGAAGGAACCAACACGTATCTCGTTGGTCAGACGTCCCCTTACATCCTGATCGACACCGGGGAAGGGAGGGGCGAGTATGTTCGCGTTCTCGAAGAGGCTCTCAATGCTGGTCCTCCGGCGGCAGGTCGAGCTGAGATCAGCGACATCATCCTGACCCACAAGCATCACGACCACACCAACGGCGTGCCTTCCGTCTTGGAACTGCTCTACCGACGCTGGGAGACCCGCCGTTCCACCGACACCGCCACTTACCCTGCCCCGCGTGTCCACAAGATGCCATTGACGACACCGCAGCTCAGCGCCATTCTAGATCCGGTCCCGCGGCACTTGTTCGCTGGGGCCCCTGCAGGCCATATCCTACACGACATATACGAGGGACAGTACTTTGCGGTGGCGTCAGAGGGCGGTGACGCGGACGCTTCGGAGATGCGGCTTGAGGTCATCCATACGCCCGGTCACACGGATGACTCGCTCTGCCTGTTCTTCCCGTCCGACCGCGCCCTCTTCACCGCAGACACGGTGCTCGGGCAGAGCAGCACGGTGTTCGAGGACTTGGGGCGGTACATGGGCAGCCTGCGCAAGCTGATCAACTTCAACTCCCCACCGGGCGAGGCGAAGCGCAAGTACGACACGTTGTACCCTGGCCACGGCCCTACGGTCCCGCACGACCACGTCGGGATGTACCTGCGCCATCGCGTCGACCGGGAGTACCAAGTCGTGCAGGCCATCGAGCAGACCCCGTCCGGGGGCGACGACGCGGCGTGGACGACGTGGACGCTGGTGCAGAACATATACGCGAAGTACCCGCAGGAGCTGTGGGAGCCCGCCGCGCAGAGCGTTGACCAACATCTACGGAAGCTGGAGTCGGAGGGGCGCGTCGTCCGGCTCGGCGGCGAAGAGAGGCACACAAAGTGGAAGTTTGTCGAATAAACCAAATCAATTTGTATCATCTACGCTGTATTCTATGACGCACCCTCGGTCTGCGCACCACATCAGGAAAGCGTAGTATTGGAATCGTCTGAGAAGCACCCCTTTCTTTGATGACCGCTGATCCTAATCATGCAGTTCTTTCCTTAGAACCACCACCAGCGATATGGCCTCCCTCGCCCCTGTAGAGTTTCTGTCTCACCTCAAGTCTCTGTACCCGCTGCGAAATTTGTGTGGGTCTGAAGCGGTGCTTCGCAACCCGTGGTACATCGTCGCAGCGGTGGCGTATGGATCAAGCAATCGGCCCGAAGGCGTACCGGTTGTCTTTCAGCATGTGCTGGAAGACCTCAAGAAAACTCAACAGGAGCAGCAGCTCACTGCTGAGGCTGTACATGCCGAGCAACTACTCCTTGCACGGCGTACCAGGGAAGCTATCCTGAAAGGCGGCTTGCTTTGCGGATACTCTCGGGTGCGAGTTGACGGTTCGCGCAAACTGAGCAATGCCACTAAAACTATACTCTCCAGGCCATCAATAGCTTGATTGCCCTTCATGAGGTTATGCCGGAGGAATTGCGCGACAAGAAGACACTCCGGTAAGAGTGGATAACCCGTAGTTTGAGTGAAGCTGACGACGCGTTGAACAGGGATCAGGGTGTGACGATGGAGGAATACGTCCGCGACGGAGAGAAGCTCTTCCGTTCCATGTACCGTGACACTGCGGACAAAGTGCAGAATCTCCTCGATGAAGTCTATCCCGACATGGGTGCGTCTCGCAGGCTCACACGCTGAGACAGCCGCTGAACCTTCTTTTGTCGCAGGATGGTTCTCCAATACCGTCGGATACGGAATCACATACGGCGCGACTGACGTCCTCTCGCAGGTCGAAATTTCGTACGTCCTCGTTGCTGCGCTGATCTCCATGGACACACCTCGACAAATCGGATGGCACCTTGCGAATGCGCAACACGGTGGAGCTAGCCTGGAAGAAGCAAAGGCTATCAGGCAGATTTCGATCGAGGTGGCGGAGAAATCTGGGATAAAGTGGAAGGATGCCGTCCCTGAAATCTAGCAAACGACTTTGAAAAGGCTGAAGTGCTTTGTAAATGATAAATAAATGTCGGTTCCGTAGGTCGATGAATACCCCGCGCAAGCTCAGTACCTGGTTAATCTGATGTCGAATATGCTAGTCCAAGCCTCTGGAACCTACGAAGGTTCGTTTTGAGATCAAAGAGCTTTGTGGATTAAGCAATTTCCTGGAAAATGCAACGACCTAAGGGGCAGAAGCTGTGCGAGACATTGGATGCAGGAGGCATTCGATCGCTGTGGGCTCTCCGTGTAGCGGACATTCCAAAGGAATGCTACTGAAGGTGGTGAAGTATGTTCTCGACATTGTCTGAGGCAGATGAGGATCATGGTCAAGGTCGTTCAATTGATGGCCAACAAGTCCAAAAGCGGATTATCTCCCTATGATTTTGAAACTCCGTTCAGTTTGCAAACAACCGACGCAGCCGCCTGCTCATTCACACCGACCTCGATGCTGAACCTCCCCCACTCGGTTTGAAGTCGCCACGCATATTCCAGAGTGCTCAGCATGGACGACCTCGCCTCAGACAAACCTGCGGCTACCACACAGCAACCCACAGTGGCCTCTGTACTCGGCATAAAGGGCCCTCTTCGTTTCCACCCGCATGGTTCGACCCAGAAGGCCCACGTTGTCTTACGCCAGGTGGAACTGTCGGACGACTCTGACGATGAAGGCGACGGGTCTATGATATACTTCAGTCTATTTGCGCAGAAGCGGATAGAGGTCAAGCCCGGCAAGGAGATATTGCTAGCTGTCGCCGCGCCCGACGGCAATTTACTCGAGACACCTGTCGTACTGGCAGGGAGAGTGTCTGGGGGAGAAGAGGTCGTACTGGATCCCCCTCCAACACACATCAGGGCTGAAGTCCCCGTCAGATCCCCCTCTGTCGTCCTCCCTCCTAAACTGCGTAAATTATGGAATGGCGGGAAGGTTGAAAATGTCATCCCTCGTGCGTTGATATAGTCTCTCTATTTCGCTCTACGTCTCACTCCTCCGAAACCACGTAGAACCAGCCCCCACTCCCCAGCGCGTATTTGCTTCAGTAGGTGTGCAAGTCGAGCCTTCCATTGTCCCCAGTGATCCTATTCCCCCCTCTCCACTCCCCTTGCTGTCACAACCTCCAGCATCGCAGACCACTTCAGAGAAGCGCACTCAATGCGTCGGAACCGATTCCGAAGGAGACGACCCGAATACTACCGCAATTGTCGCTGCAGACAAGTCCACTGTATCAGTATCCATATCCCCGAGCATTCCCAAGTCCGACGACTCGTCGAATAGAGAAAGGAGCCTGTCCCCAATGGAGTTGGATTCCCCTCCGAGCAGCCCTCCGCCTCCGTCTCCGGCCCCTCTTCCGTTGATCCCCGTCATAACTGAACGGCCAAAATCCACCTCATTCTCACCTCCGGGGCTGTGGGTCTCGACCGTACCAGAAGTCAAAGTCAAGCCTGTCGAAGACAGTGAGGCAACTGTACCCTACAACTGGTCCCCAGACGGAGGTGATCCGCCAGGACTATCGTTGCCCCCTCTCGGCCAAGGACCTGGTGCCCCTCCAGTCGTCGACGAGGAGCTCTCGTCTGATGCACCAAATCCGAGCCCTCGGGACAAACTTAGCGTCTCTGCAGCTTCACAACCAACAGAAGGTCCGAATAAGCCACAGGAGGCCATCATTCCTCCTTCTTGCTCTACCGAGGAATCCAGATCAGTTCCTCCTGCCCGCTATGTTCCAAAGCGTAAAACTGTACCAAATCCATTTGTATCGGGCGGTTTACTAACCGACTTCGTAAGCGGAACGGGTGCGAAGGTACGTCCGCAACGCTCGATATAAATCTGCAATAATTGATATCGTATACGCCTCACCACAGGCCTCAGCCTCAGTCACGCCCACACCTGTCACGCCCAGTGATGCTATACCAGCTCAACCGGCTACACCTGCGCCCCCTGCGCCCCCCACGCCTGCTACGTCCACTATAGATACGCCGGCTTTGTCCATTAGTGCCTCTGCTTCATCTTCCCCTTCCCCTCCCGCTCGTACGCGGAGCCCTCATCTGGCACCATCATCTCCCGCCTCGAGTTCCAAGATGAAAATCGAGGACTTCCCTGTCCAGCCTGATTTCTCAAAACCACCCGAGTCGTCTGCGCTGCCAAACGGCTTCCACCCTATCCCTAGCGGCCCGCCGCATCCTCTACCTCCATTCGCTCCAAACCTCCCTACGCAACGACGTTTTGGTCCCGCTCCCGTGCGCTCAAATGGCCCTCCAACAGAGCCCAAAGCATTGGCTCCCGCGCCCACGACGTTCACCAACCCTCTGGGAATCAGACCATCTGGGGTCAACAACTGGACAAGGATAAAACCCGGAACTCCTGCAGTACCTCCAGAAATAACGGCCAAGCCCATGGGCAACAAGAAACCTGTACCTATTGGCAATGGATGGCCCCACAGTCGACAAGCAAACGTCAATCCCGCGCGACAAACCTTCCGCCGAGCATCACTGCCGAAGCAAGAGCAGCTAGTGAGAAACGCGCTGTACAACTCGCTCCCGGGATCACCGATGCAGTCGGACCATACACCCACAGACATTCTCTCTCCGTCAGCTCTCGGTATCCAATCGAATGGATTTGTTAATATGTATCCTGGGGCTCCACGATCTGGTATGTGTTTCTCGCGTTCATAGTCAATGCATGGTTATGACTAACCCCTCTCCAGACTCTTGGTCCCCTTCTGAAGTTCCTATACCTCTTGAAATCGCAGTGGCAAAGCTCGAGACTTCTCACCTAGATAAGATGGGGATTGCCTCACCGACCAGCGCGACCAGCGCAACAACCCCAACATCCACCACGTGTACGCCGCTATCCTCTTTGCTTGTCGTCGACTAACGAGCGGCCAGTAGCTAACAATCATCCACTGCCCATTAAGCCACTCGCTTACAAAGGCCCAGTGGACGACGGATGGTCACCAACGCGGGGAGTGAAGCGCATGGGCTCTCCAGTGCAGCATGCCACCGACTCACGGCGGATACGCTCGTTCAAATGGCCAGTGTCGGATGGCCTACACACATCCAGATTACGAGGAGATGACGACGTTGGCATTCGGAGTATCTGCTACAGTAGTGACGGAAATCTTTTCGCTGTTGTTGGTGAGTGACAGTGCCATGACGGACCGACATGCCCGATCTCACACCTATTCTTAGCCTCTGACAAGAGCGTGCGGGTCTGGAGCAACAAGACACGGTCTGAAGTCGCGAAGCTGGCGCACAACATGCAGATTACGGCGGTAGCATGGATGGAACGTGATGCTGGAGTTGTCACTCTCGGAGACAACGGAATCGTTAGCACTTGGACGCGCAGCGTGAGTAATATGCAAGCCTTCCACGGTCTTCCCACTGACGGAAAACTAGGCTGCGAACAAATGGCAATGGGCCAAGATCCTCGATGCCAGCGGAGGGCGTGGCGACGATAAACCCTGTTGTCTCGCATTTGGCAAGGATCGCATGGCCATCGCATATCCCCGCACGGGCGTAAAAGTGTGGCTGTTCATACAAGGTACGCAGATGCTTCAGCTATCCACGACACGAATACGACTGACACTTTGTGGTAAAGGCTCATGGCGCCCTCAGAGAACGATTGTGAGACAGAACGTGACAGCAATCCATTTCGTGGAGGAAGGGAACGCCTTGATAGGGGGCACAACAGACGGCGTCCTGTGAGTGCCGTTTCGCCTCCGTACTCCGTGCTCCGCTGAACGCGCCTATAGATGGTACTGCGAGGTCCCGAACGGAACGCTGCGGGCATATGCGTTTATGAAGAACAAAGTGTGAGAAGCCTTCGCTTCGACGCCCGTTCTTCTTCGCTGACACGTTCCTGGTTGATAGCTATGCTCTTGACGTTGATACCAAGACCACGCACGTCCTCGCTGCGCAGATCGGAGGACGCTCACACCTTGTGAACATCGCGCAGGACGACAAGAAGGGCAAGGTCGAGCAGGTGTATTCTGTCAAGGATGCAGACCTGCAGACCGGCGTCTCGTACGACTTCGGTGCGCTGTTTGCAAGCCGCGGGAAGGCGCTGCTCTTTGGCGTGACCCGGGGGTGCATTATGGTTTGGGACCGCGCTTCTGGAGAGATCGTGCACGGGCTCAATCACGGCGAAGGTACGCGCTCAGTTCAGTCGTTACGCTTATCGCCATTCAATCGCTCATTTCACATGGCACGCAGACCACGTTATCCAGGCTGTTGCGGTAAGTGGTGTCGGAGTGGCAGACGAGTGCGTGAGCTGACTGGTTTATTCGCAGTGTTACGACGGTAGCCAGGCGACGGATGGTCACGTTCTGACTGGCACGCGGGACGGCGAATTGACCTGGTTTTCGCAGCCACCAATCGACGGCGCCGCACCTCGGAACGGCGCGTGGTAGGTGGGAAGACCTCGTGTGTGCGGCGTCGAATAGCTGCTTGCAAGAAGATACCTTGCGCCGTGCACTATGTTTCTCGTAATACTCCAGGCATGTTTTGCAGCTTTTCTAATGTTATTTTACATCTTTGTAGCTCGATACGACTCTCCAATACCCAGCGAGTTCCGAAGCTCGGTCCTCGATTAAATCAGTGCGATGTCCGACCCTGAACCTTGCGGTCCTGGTGGGTATGGACGACATCCAATTGTATACAGCATGGTTACTCGTGAGATTCCTGTTGATGTGTTTAGAGTGAGCTAACTCGATGGTCCCTTCGTGGCGGCCTGCACAGTACACATGGCACATCAACGGAAGCTAAACGACGTCGAGAGTCGAGTGCACACGCCGGGACGCTCGTTGGCCAAAATAGACCGAGTCAAGCGGTACGCGGGGGTCGGAGAGAACGCGAGAAGATTGTAAGATGCTCGATAGTTGTGTGCTATGATGCAAACCGCTGGGAACATGTCGGATTTTCGCATCGAGTTCTGTGCCTCGGAAAAGAAAACAGGGTTGCTGCGGTCGGACGACGGAGGCTTTCGTGCCAAGGCAGGCGTGTTGCTCTGGTTACGGGATGCGCGCACAAGGCCTGCAGGCGAGGCGGACGCGCTAGGATTGCTTGCACATTTTGCCTGGGCCGAGGCATCGATAGCCTCGATAACAGGCTGTTGTAGTCGGAATAGACGGGCTTTGTAGCCTTGTAAGGACGGTTTGTTATCGGATCAGTGCCGGGTTGTTACCGCGGTAAGCCAGGCGCGAGTTCAGGGCAGGCTCCACTAAGAATGGCGGTGAAACGGTCGACAGTCGTCAGGCGTGGGTGAGGCAGTTGGCAATAAGACTGGTTCACCACTGTCCGCCCTCCGCTCACCATCATCGACAGTGTACTCCGCTTAGTCTCCCGCCCCGCTTAGGCGTTCACAGGTCCGTCCACCACCTGCCCTGCTCGCCGTGCGCCCCAGTGACAACGCCCCGCAGGTCGCCCTCGCCCGTGGTTCCTGGCAGATAAAATACTCCTGGCCCGACACGCGACTACCTCGAGCTCACCGCTGCCCCGCGCGACTCCGAACCTAACAAGGTGAGCGTCCGCCTCGTGCCCAGGGCGGTGCATGCCTGCGTAGCGTGCGAGGACATCATTCCAACGTTCATGCGAGCGCCGCCTTTGTATCCGCATCCGCCGGACGTTGGTTCGTTTGCGTGCTGATCCCTGCCCCCGCCAGCTCTTCCTACCCGCCTCGATAGACGATATGCAAACCATCAAGTGTGTTGTCGTAGGAGACGGAGCTGTCGGAAAGGTACGTCTTCTCAGCCTGCAATCCCTGTTCGCCGACGCTCAGGGGAGCACAGACGTGTCTCTTGATATCGTATACGACGAACAAGTTCCCGAGCGAGTATGTTCCCACTGTGAGTGCTCTCTGCTGCTCGTCGTGTGCCCTGCTGGACGCTCGGTCTCCCAGGTGTTCGATAACTACGCCGTCACTGTGATGATTGGTGACGACCCATACACCTTGGGTCTGTTCGATACCGCTGGTACGCCCCTCCGTGTGCGCTCAGTCCGGCTCGTGCTCAGCGAATGTGTGCTCTAGGCCAGGAGGATTACGACCGTCTGCGCCCACTATCATACCCGCAAACCGACGTCTTCCTCGTCTGCTTCAGCGTGACGTCGCCCGCGTCGTTTGAGAACGTGAAGGAGAAGTGGTTCCCAGAGGTCCACCACCACTGTCCCGGTGTGCCATGCCTGATCGTCGGCACGCAAATCGACTTGCGAGATGACCCCCAGGTGCTGGAGAAGCTGCAAAGACAGAAGCAGCGGCCGGTCACCAGCGAGCAGGGCGAGCGGCTCGCCCGGGAGCTCGGCGCGGTAAAGTATGTGGAGTGTTCTGCCCTCACGCAGAAGGGTCTCAAGAACGTGTTCGATGAGGTGCGTCCAGGCACACCGCAGCCACCGTACCCGTCTCCCTGACCACCCTCCCTCCAGGCCATCGTCGCAGCACTAGAACCGCCGATCGTAAGCAAGAGGAAGAAGTGTGTCATCGTTTAATGGCAGCCACTTGGGTGAAGCCTCGGTTCCTGTCCTACGGTCACGACAGTCATGTTCACCGTCTCACGATTTTATCGATATATCCCGTTCTACAATTTGCTCGCCTCTTCAAGAACATGCAACAACGTCATACTCTACTCCGGTTTCAACCTCTTTTTCTTTCTTCGACCTCCTTTCCCCCTCTTTTACGAATTCTCGCGTATGTCCTGTAGTTTATAGCCACCAATTGGGTTTGTGGGATAGTCGACCTGTGTGCTGTGAGTCGGACCCTCACGCGGGCACATCCCCTCCGTCTTCTGTCATAGAATTCATGGATTTTGGAACGTAACGTCTCGTATAGTATACCTGACATAAGTATCTTGACTTTGTTGGACAGTCTGCCAATCCCATGCTGCTTGCTTTAGCTTTTGTGGCCGGGTCGAGTTGGCGTCTAGCAGGATATGTACCGTGAGACTCCTGTCCGCTTTGGTCAACCGTACGTTCGGCGCTAAAGGAAAGCTGTAGACCTTCGCTCCGACCAACCATGTCGAGACCACAAGATGACCGCAATCAGGAGGCGACAGTGTATTTGGTGCGCAGATATCAGTATTGCTACTTGCTTTTGATGCTGAACGTGCTGTTTTCACGCAGGGAAACTTGGACGAGCGGTGTACGGACGCGCTTATCTGGGAGCTCATGCTGCAAGCTGGCCCCGTAGGTATGTACCAGCCGTTATAATATCATACCAAGTCACTCACTTATACCACCCGTAAACGTAGTCAACGTGCATCTCCCAAAAGACCGTATCTCCATGGCCCACCAAGGCTACGGTTTCTGCGAGTTTCTCACCGAAGAGGACGCAGAGTACGCATGTAAGATTATGAACCAAATAAAGCTTTGGGGAAAGCCAATAAGGGTTAACAAGGTTCGTCACAGGTCCCTTTGCACGCACGGTCTCGCTCGTTGGAGGGGGTTTTCGTCGTTTGGGCTAACTTTGTTCTGGTTTGGTGGTTCGGCTTGCTGACGTACTGTTTGTCCCTCTCAGGCCTCGTCGGACAAGAAGCAGCTCGACGTTGGCGCGAACCTCTTCATTGGAAACCTGGACGAAAACGTGGACGAGCGGTTGCTGTACGATACGTTCAGCGCGTTTGGTGTAATGGCGACCACTGCCAAGGTGCGTCGCGCTCCGCGCTCTCTGCGCTACACACCACTAACATCTCCTGAATTCAGATCGCTCGTGACCCCAATTCTGGCCAATCAAAAGGCTACGGTTTCGTTTCTTACACCGACTTCGAGTCCTCGGACGCCGCAATTGAGTCCATGAACGGCCAGTTCCTCATGAACAAAGCCATCGCTGTGCAATACGCCTTCAAGAAGGACGGCAAGGGCGAACGACATGGCACCCCCGCGGAACGCCTGCTCGCTGCGCAGGCACGCAAAAACAACGCGCTTCCCGTCAGCGCACGCCCGCCGCCAGCGCCTCTAGCCTTTGGCGCACGACCACCGATGGCAGGCTACCAGGGCCCGTATCAGGGCCAGTTCGCTGGTGCCCTCGCGCAACCCCCTCCGCCACCTGGATTCACACCGCAACAGACGATGATCCCGCAAATGGGTATGCCGCCCCCCGGGATGCCACCGATGGGCATGCCGCCTCCGAATATGCAGGTGTACAACCCTGCTGCTGGAGGGTTCATACCGCCTCCGCCACCTCCTGGTTTTGCACCACAGGGGATGGTCCCGCCTGGGATGATGCCTGGGATGATGCCCCCGCCTCCGCCTGGTGGCCCCCAGTACATGCAGGCGTGAGGCGGGTCATCGTATTTGTGTCGTGAGCCTTGTGTACATGTAGAATTTGTTTTTTAATCGAGAACTTCACTTTGAAGCGTGATACTCGTTCGTGCTGGGGTCTCCGCAGCGTAAATTTCGTTGCGCGTGTTATTTTCTTCTCTGGTCGTTGAACGTTGAGCTCTAGCTTTGTTTCTTCCTACTCGTGATAAGCCGAGATGCCGATTTCCCATCAAATTAGGTTGCAGACGCCAGACAGGAACTTACATACCGACGCTCTGCTCTGCCTGTCTCATCTGCCTCGGGGAGACTAGCCTCACCTCAATCATGGCTTCGGCTCGTCCGATGTATACTGACCATATTGTCAGTTCAACCCACGAAGGCCTTCTCAAAGATTTTATTCAGAAACTGGAGACGTACTGGTTAGAGGAGAAGAGGTAAGTGGCACCTGCGCGACGGATGGTTTTCGAGCTCACAGTCCCCGATCTACAGCCATGAACTGAACGTCCTACCCGTGGCGCACTCTCTGACTGCGTATGACGAAGGGATCGAGAGAATCAGATCTAGCCTCGATACAGTGCACAATGTCTTCACCCGTCTTGTCCAACATCTCACCGTCCGACGAAACGCGGCTTGCGCCGTCAATCGACTGCCTTTGGAGATCCTCCAGAATATCTTCGAGTTTTCGGGCGAGTCTGGCATGGATTGGAAAACAAACCAGGCGATCACCGGGGTCTGCTCATTTTGGCGGAATGCCGCGTTGAACGACCCCCGTATGTGGTGCTGCATCGACTCATACCTTGCGGGCAAGTCGTATGCAACGCTAGCTGTGGAAAGGAGCTGCTCAGCTCCTCTCTCGCTTTTGTCATCACAGCCAAACGGTCGTACTAGAAAGAGGTGGCCCAAACAATGGATTGCGGATCTTGCGGAAGCACAGGCAAGTCGCTTGCGGGCTCTTGACATCACTATCTTCGTGAAACCCACCACCGGACCATCTCTTCACTCACCGATCTTCACCTGCGCTGCACCGATGCTAGAGAGACTCGACCTCGGAATTCATGCCGAAACCTACCCTGTGCTATCTTCGATTTTCGAAAATGACACCCCGAAGCTGCGGACGATGAGCCTAATAGCCTGCCGGCGGCCGTGGCTGCCCGGAATGTACTCGAATCTGGTTTCCCTCACGGTGGACACCGTGTTAAAACCTTCTACGCTTCCTGGCGAGGACGTGACTATCCTGTTCAGCGAGTGCCCTGCACTTGAAACCCTCCGCCTACACCTCACAGGATTCCCAACGTTACCGCTTTCAGCGCATGTTCTCCCGAAAGACGACCACCAGCGTCCGGCCATGCGCCACCTTCGTACTATCGATCTCGATATGCATATCGAACTCGCCATCCATATCCTATCTTCAATCCAATTGTTCCCCGTCACAGAAGAGTTTTCGTTGAACGCCGACTGTGACGACTCGGCGAATAGTTTGGTTGCGAGGTTGTTCAGCCCTCTTTGTCTACCTCCCTTCCTGTTCCAGCGGCTATCTTCCCTTAAAACCGTCGTCGGCATATTCTATGTCATTTCCATCGTTGGGGAGGGTTATGTCGAATGCACTGCACCGGGATGGCACGAGACGGCCGGTGTTGTGGCGTCGTTTTCCGTAAGGTTGCAGTCTGGACACGTCAGTGCCGCGGCCCACCTCGAAGCAATGTCAGGATCCATTTGCCGCAATTACACTCTACCACTCCTCAGGACCTTCCACATCGAAGATACACTCTACGACAGCCCTATGACTGCTACATCAACTACACCACGCGCGAAGCTATTACATCTCTGCTCACCTACCGTCACCGCTCTTTCTCTCTCCATATACCCTAGACACGACCTCTCCGAAGAAAACGACGAACATATCGTGACGTTCACATCGTTGCTTGACTCCTTGCGGGAGCTTGCGGGGTTCCAATCGTCCCTACATCCCGACTTGCTCCCACAGCTTGTCGAGTGCTCTTTTGAGCTCCACAATCTCCGCGTGGAGCAAGACCCCTTCCAGCTTGCTCCTCTTATTCGAGGGCTGTCCTCGAACTTGCGGAAGATCAGCATCCGCAACTCCTGTCTGATCGGGTTCTCCATGGGCGAAGCAGTTCAGTTCATCGAAGATCTGCGGCAGCTTTCGGTGCCCGAAGTTCACTGGAGTTACTCCGATTTTCGCTACATTTTGGATCCAGATGGCATCGAGTTGACAGATCCTGTCTTCCCGCAGGATATCTGGCCGAAAGGTGAAGAGTACACTTGGAAATGCGGCTTTGAGAGGAACCATAGGATAGCCGATCTCATTTATCAGAGGCAGGGCAGTAGACATCATACCTCAAGCTGTTGTGGGTACCGGGCAGTTGCGCAGGTGTAAATACATTACTTAAGGTTAGGTTTTGCAATGGTCTGCGTTAGAGACCTCCGAGCTCTGTATGTCGTTCGATTTCTTTTATATATACCCTTCAAAGCGTCCTGCCGTCGACTGGACATTGGAGTGATGTTGACTTTTCTATGAATTTGCTTTGGCCGCAAACGATTCTTGCAAGGCTGTAAATCCTCACTGGACGACATGGGCCAGTTTCCTTTGGTTGTGAATTTGAGTCCTCATCGTTTCACATCACTAGACCGCCAACTAAACCTCCGCGAAAATTGGGAGTATCCAGCTTTTCACGAGCCATCGATAAATTCGAAGGTGTGATGATCGTACACTTAGTTCGTCTCGCCGTACGGCATGCTCCGTCAATCGGGTCCCTGCGAAGATCCTCTAGAGTACCTTCGAGCTTGCGGGCGAAGATGGTATGGATTCCAGAACGAACAAGGCGGCATGAGGTCTGTGGTGTGCTACGAACAATACATGTAGTACTTGCGGTATTGCATCGAGCGTAGCTTACGGACAAGGAGTACGCAATGCTTACAGTATAAAGAAGCCGTTCAACCCCCCCCCCTCTAGCTCTTGTCATAGCAGGTATAAAATTAACTTGGAGGGGCGCAGCCCAGACGCATTGAGATAAGTACGGTACACGAGAGGTATCAATCGAGAATGTGTCTAACCATGAGTCAAAATCACATAAGCAAGACATCCGACGAAGGATCTAAACTCTGCAAATAAACTGCAATCAATGAAGTGATGGTCTGCTTGACATCCGCGCATGAGAGATATTCGGGTGGCGGAAGGTTATCGTCCAGGAGGATTTGCCGAGGGTCTAACTTCCTAAGCCGCGCCATCACAGGCTTGACGGCCATCTCTTCTGTCACAAAGGACGGAGCGGCGAGCTCCGGATATTGTTTCAATAATCTTGTGAGTAGGACCTGGCAAAGAGCGCTGACGTGGTCAGGAACGCGGTTATAAACGCGCTGCCATTTATTTCTGTCCTTCGAACTCTTCTGCCGGAGGATCAAATCCTTCCTCGCGTCGAGAATATCAGAGACGGAAACGCGGCCAAAGAACTTCTCGAACTCTGCGTTGAAAAGTTTTCGTTCTTCGGATGTCATCGCGGGAAGGATTTCAAGGTCCCGGCCTTTGTGAACGTAGCGATACGTCGCATAGGAAAGGGTGTATATCAAGGATTCGAGGTCATGACGGGTGGCATGGGTAACTCGTGTGGCGCTACCGCCGATCACCAGTTCGTCGAGAATTTCGTAGGCCATATATTGAAGTGTTCCCTAAGACGGGTTAGAAGGGTGGTGAGAAGAAGGGGTCTGCAACTTACCGTCATTGCTGGCCCAGGACGATCTTGGGGTACTCCGAGCAGGGTACCAGGAATTTTAGCGAACTCAAAATCGGAAATGAACCCTTCGTACCCAGGTCGAGGATCGCCTACAGAAAGCATGACGTTCCCCGCGCTGATGTCACGATGGGTAATGCCTAGGGAATCTAGTGCTTCAATTCCTGTGGTTGTTGAGTACCACTAGTGGATGGCGCGAGAACGCACACACGCACCGTTGACGATGGCCAGGAAACCGAGAAGGAGCTCCTTCTCGTCTGTCCACTCCCAAAGCGGCTTTCCCGAACTTGCGAGGATAACCCGGTGGAGCACAATATCCCCGGTGATCTGCATGCCTGCAGGTCGAAGGGCGTTCACGGAGACGGCAGAGTGTTCGTCCGAGTCGAAAGTGATGTCTCCTCCTGCCACGAAAGTGGCGATTCCGGGGACGCTTGAGCCCTCGACGCGCAGCCTACGGAGGTGCCCGTAGATAGCAGATTCCATGGCCCGATCCCGATGCCTCCAAGCTGTCTTCATCACGAGCGCTCTCCCGTCGTCTGAAGACACTCGCCAAACGGCGGATCCGCGACCAAAAAGCGACATGGACGACCAGATAGGTTCGTCGATTGTGACTAGCTGACCGACATCTGTGTAGACGGGCTCGCCCTGGTCTGCCATCTGGGGCTGGATGTGATAGGTGGGAAAGGTCTCGGGCGCAGACGGCCGTCTCTCGGCACTTGGATCGAGACCAAGCTCATGGTCGGTAAGCCCATGGCTCAGCTGCTGTACGACTGCGATGAACACTGCGGTCAAACCATCGTCATCGTAGATGGGGACTGGTGGGGAGTACATGACACCCGCGCGATCAACAACAACAACGGAGAATTTGTTGCTGTGGATGACTAAGACAATGCTGAAGAGGCGGAAGGGATGGACGCTTAGTTGCAGCCTCGCCTGGTTGGCGATCTGAACCATCGTGGGTGTGCTAGGAGGACCGAGGTTTCGGGACACTTCACCTCCACGATGGTATGGACATGATGCCAGCGCACATCAGTTATCCCAGGACTGTAATCGTGATCGACAAGGAGGAAGTCGGGCTTGCGCTCAGGAAACAGAGGAAACGCGGCATCCGAAGAAATCTGGCTGCTTGCTGAATTGACAAACTTTCGGTTCGTCTGTCCAGGAAGAGTCGATACTATACTGTCAAAAATGACACCCTAAAAGCGACGTTTGTTGCGGAGATTCAGCAACTTGAGGGGAACAGGACACGAGACACGTACGAGAGGTGCGTACATGGCGAGCTCGCTCCTCTTCTGTGCATTCCGGAACTGCATATCAATACGTCGCAGCTCTTCGACTGCATCCAGGACCCCACGCTCTTGAAGAAGGGCTGTTCGAGTTGATAGTGCTTGATTTTCTGGATGTGTGGGCGAAACATAGAGATAGTGTGTGATAAGTGTCTCGACGGGTCCTTGCAGGTGGTCGTGCAATATGGCGCGGAAAGCCTTCTCGTTTTCCCTATCGCGTTAACACAGAGATCATTATGGCCCCGGTTCCAGAGGGCGTGGATGGTTTACGAGGGGACACAACGTTGGACATAATTCACGAAGCGGGAGGTAGGGTTGAGCGAGCGAAACGAGGGAGAAAGAGAGACTGACCGAATCGTCATCTACTTCTCCAGATATCGGACTGCCATCGTCTCTTACTGTGTCTCCCAATCCGTCTGTCATCGATCGGTATACGGAGCGTGTAGGTGGTAATGAGTCCGTACTAGATCCGAGAAGACAGCTCTGCGGACAGATAGATGGAGCCACGGCGCGCTAAGTGCATGATCATCTGACTTGACAAGATGCGTACCTTTGTCTGAACGTCGGCAGGCAGGCCAGGCATCTGGTCGACGCGCATTCCAGTGTCCATGACCAGTTGGAAATGCTGGGACTAGTGTTGCGGTGTACTAATCTACCAGCGAGGAATTCGACGAAGCAGGAGAATTGCCACGAGAACGAGTTCTTACAGCGCAGATCCTTGGCGTTATGGGCTGCTCTGCAAAGCCACGTCGCAGTCGAGCATGAGTCCCAACGCGCTGCCTCGACTCAATTCGAACCACAGCTTAGTGCTTACATAATCGTGATGCCAATGGTGGCGCGTAACAAAATTATCGGTAGCGCCGTGCGAGCACGGCAGAGCGCGCTAACAAAGCCACGACAAAACCCACCGAGCTCGGAAGGAATGACAGCAGTCATTTAAGTCGATGGTAAATGTGCTGAACCCTCAGGGTCGATGGAATGTGGCACCGCGAGTGAGGAATCCCAACCTGTCCGTCACTTGTCACTCACCTGTCACTCGAGCGTGATGAAAAGGCCCATGCAATGCATGGGCGTTGCATGGGCCAGCGCTTCTCAGATCTACCCTCACCCGTCGAACGTGCCACTTACTTATATGGGGGAGTCCAACTTGAACGCGCAGACAGAAAGAAAAGTATCTCCCGGGCCCGGTAGTGTCGCAGATACGCTATGCGGCCGCAGCCGCAGAGCGGGGGCAGGCGCGTTTTCGACGGGTGAGGGTAGATCTGAGAAGCGCTGGCCCATGCAACGCCCATGCATTGCATGGGCCTTTTCATCACGCTCGAGTGACAGGTGAGTGACAAGTGACGGACAGGTTGGGATTCCTCACTCGCGGTGCCACATTCCATCGACCCTGAGGGTTCAGCACATTTACCATCGACTTAAATGACTGCTGTCATTCCTTCCGAGCTCGGTGGGTTTTGTCGTGGCTTTGTTAGCGCGCTCTGCCGTGCTCGCACGGCGCTACCGATAATACGTTCAAGTGGTACTGTAAAAAACGCTGGTATACAAAGCGACACTACAAAGCACGTACATGAGATCTGTTCCCCCAATGACCTCCAAGACCCGCTTTGTTAGCGGGAATCAATAAAATCAAGCAGACCAACTTCTTCAGCTCCCAAGGTATAATTCATATAAGTCGTACACCGAGTCTACACAGTACAAGATACATACAACAGACAACGAACAAACTATCCAAACTATCCAGAGCAACATCACCGCCGTTCTCTCAGCCGGAACGACACAACCAGAATGACACCAATCCCAAAGCCTGCAATAAACGCGAACAGCACCAACACGTCTCGGTAGTAGTTATTCGACCCGAAGCCGAAGAGCTGTATACATTTTTGAGTAGCTATTCACGGACTGGACGAGGAGGAGGCTCACCAGGTTCATGATCAAGCTCGCGGACACGTTTACGGGGACGCCTTGCAGGGTATCTTCGATCATGAGGCCAGATCCGACTTCGTTGACCGACAAAGCTTCGAGTGTGTACTTGAGTGGACACAGCCACTGCAGCCAGCGGAGGACGGGAGGGATGTCGTTCAGGTGTACGAAGAAGCCTGCGTAAGTCATCTGGTACAGCGCAGTCAGGGCGCTGAGAAGGATGGCGATGCCGCCGTTGCTGAACAGGCACGCCAAGAGGAAGTTCTGAACAGCAGTGAGCCATAGAAAGGGGCGGATGTGACGAGATGACTTACAAACAGCGTCATGGCCAGGGTGTACAGTACAAGAATGAACAAAAACTTGAAGAAATGCGCTGCGTCGTGGGCGAGGCCGGCCATCCAATACGTGCTACAGTAATCGAATAAGCGCCATCGCCACTACGATGTGTGTGCGACGTACATGGAAGCCACAACGATTGTTGGTATGATCCTCAGTGGTAGGACATCGAAGATGAAGCGTGACAGCAGCCACGCGGTAGGGCTAGGAGATGGCTAAGCGTCCTTTCATGAGCAATTAATTGATGAGTCGGCATACCTGTAGTAGTGTGCGGACCGTTCACGCAAAAAAAGCGGACGGGACTCCACAACATGGTAAAGTGCGCTCAACGTCGAAAACGCAACGAGCGCACCCTGTATCGGTCAATACAAGTGCAGGTAAATATCAGGGTAGATTTAACGTACCAAGAAGAACAGACAACCGACTCGGGACTGGAAGCCCGCGATTGAGGTGCCCGTGTTGAAGTACAGACCACCCACAAACACGCCGAGAACCGAAGATACGACCATGTGAGTGAGGAAAAGGGTAAGATCCCTGAAATAACGTCACTTTAGGTAATAGTCGAAACAAATGAACGATACATACCTCCGGAGAATCTTCCACTCACGCCCCGACAAGACTTCGAGTTGTGTGAGGAACGTCGTAGCATAACTCGACGTAGTCCATCTTGATCGGACGAGACGCTGCGACGTCAGCGTGCCGTTTACCAGCCCGCTCTCCAGAGCTCCTTCGGCGGTGGTACGCTCTTTATCTTCGATGACGGCCTGCTCTTTGTCGAAATTCGGAGACGAGGTGCGCCCGCTTCCGGATGGAGTAGAATGGGCAGCTTGGAACAGAGAGACCGGTGGGTCACTCGCAATTTCAAGGAGATAGTCGGCGACGTTGTAACCCTCCTGATACTCAATCCCGTGAGAGACGAAATGGCTCTTGGGTGCGAATCCACCTGGACCAGCGTACAGCGCGCGACCGTGTGCGAGGAGCATGACTTGGTCAAATGAATGATACAGTTGTGAACTAGTTCATTTGGATGTCAGCATGTGAGATAGTATTCAGAGAAGTCGAAGGGCCCACCTGGGTTGATGAATGGACGCGATTACAACCGTCGGGTTCTTCTCATCGTGTGCCAGGGAGCGAAGAACGCTCGCGACCTTGGCGGCCGAGACTGAGTCGAGTCCGGAGGTAGGCTCGTCAAGGATCAAAACGTCGGGACGGGCGACGAGCTCGAGACCAATGCTAACGCGACGCATTTCACCGCCACTGATCCCTCGCTTCTCTCCGTCGCCAATTCGGACGTTGCGAACCTTCTCTAGGCCGAGTTTTTCGATAACATCGTCTACGCGTGCGCGTTTCTCCGACAGGGGGATGCTTTCAGGAACGCGAAGTTCGGCAGCGAATAGAAGAGCCTCGTAGACTGTCAGAGTTGGTGAAAGGACGTCCTGTTGCGAGACGAAACCGACTTGCGGGCGGGCCAAAGGATCAGGGGCCGCAGCGGTGGCAGGAAATGAGACGGCACCCGAAACGCGGCCGCTCTTGCTCTTCCCCGCTAGAATCTCGACCAGCGTCGTCTTTCCCGCACCTACAGAGGATAAGACCGTGGAGGATGTCACTTAAACACTTGGGACCCACCGCTTGGACCCAAGATGGCCATCATTTGTCCAGGCTCAACATGGCCAGAAACGTTGTCGAGGACCACTTTCAGATCGTTGAGCTGGTCCGCACGGTGGCGGCGGCGGCGGAGGGAAGCGAAAGTGGAATGCTGGGAAGGCACGAAGTAGCTGATCCCCGTCCATTCAGTGGTCACGCCACCGAACCTGTCACCCCACCCTCCGCGAGAGTTGCGCCGTGCTCGTCTCTGCAACACCCACCCAAAGAAGATGACGCCAAGGGCGAGAGCGACGAGGCCGCCGACGACAGCTAGACCAGCGATGACCCCTCCGCTTAGCGAGCTGCTGTGCGAGCTCGAGTCGGTCTGAGAGGTGCCGTTAGTCGAGGTAACATCAATGACGTTCTGCGCAACACATTCTCCGAAAGCGCAGCCGTCAAGGGCAAGCCCGGACGAGCCAAAGACCTGGTTGATCACTTGCTGTTTGAATGCGCAGTTCGCGGTGTTGTTCTCTGGCGACGCCGCATCGCATGAAATCTCGAGGGTGCCGGAGAGCTGATTGAGAACGCCCGTAAGGTCGGTGAGGGGTACTCCGCCGCAGAACGAGGTGCCGGGGATGCACTGGCAGTGAAGGTTTTGGCAGTTCCAGTCTGAGCCGCCGGCGTCGACCTGCTGCGTGCACGAGTCGGCGGAGCAGTAGAACTGTTCGACGCCGTCGTAGAATAGCTGCGCGAAGACGGAACCGTCGGAACCAAAGGCGGTGACCCCAGGAAGGGGCGTCAGGGAGCCGTTCACCGTTCGCAGGATGGTCAGGGTCGACTGGCGCGGATAGAGTCCTTGGAGAGTAGGATTCTGCGAAGCGTTAACGAAGGGAGAGTTTGCTGCGGCTTTTTACTCACCTGGACGATGCAACTCATTTCGCCCGCCGCATATACCCTCGGCTGGTCATTGCAGACGAGAGTCCCGTTCTGCGTGCTCGGTAGCCCCAACCCCGCAGTACTTGAGCTCCTGCTGGCGTCCTGTGCAGAAAAGGCGACCTGACAGGCGTTGGAAGTCCTGCAGACGTTGCAGTTCGTTCCTGACCATCCGTTCTCGCAGGAACATCCCGCCGCTGTAAGATTTGCGAATGAGTTCGCGTTGCTGGAAGTTGGGACCAACTGTCGGCCTGTTCCTTGAAACAAGTTGCCTCCGCACGCGGGCTGCGCGCAGCTGGAACCGCCGAAACCGGGCGGGCAGGCGCAGGACGAGCTGTTGGCGGTCCCAGAGTTAAGACAAGTGTCAGACATGGAGGGGCGGGACAAGCTTCACATCGCGGTTGGTCTTAAAGGAGATCGGCGTCGAGGCGGTGAGAACTAGAAGTTAATCATGTAATTTAAGCTCACTTACTCGATTTCAAATGTCCACTTACTTTATTTCAAATGCCCACTTACTCGATTTCAAATGCGTCTGAGGCGTTACTTATCCGCGTTCAAAGGCTGATAACAAAATCGGGATAATATTAATGTCGCGTCCCGCGTGGTGCTCTCTCCCGCACTCTTCTTCTACTCCCATTATCCCTCGGTCAGAAACGCGTTTCCCGACACCTAACATGTCCGACTACACAGACGATGAAGGCAGCGACGTCTACAACTATGAATCTGACGATCTCGCAGTCGACGAGGTGAGCTTCGAAGCGTTGAGAACTACCAGAGGCTCAGGACCCTTCAGGACAACGATTCGGACTACGACCTCCCAGTGGCCCAAGACAAGGGCAAGCAGAAGTCTTCTGGACTGGAGTATCGGAGCCTCTCTGCTACCGCATTACGGGAACTGCTTGATGGAGACGTACGGCGTGTGGCCGGCATCACAGGCTTGCAGGTGCGTGCGCCACGGTGCCACACCACTTCCCCCGAAATAATGACGGTCGATAGCATCCCATAGCCTCTATCCTACTGCAACATTTCCGCTGGAATGAAGACCGTCTGTTGGAGAAATTCATTGATTCTTCTCAAGACGTTCTCCGAGAGGCGGGCGAGCCACAAAACGTCCCACCGCCGGAGTCTATGCCCTCCCGACCATCGAAACGTGCTCGCCTCGATACGCCGATCGAAGATTTCAATTGCCCAATATGTTGCGATACCCCACCAGACGATGAGACCTTCCAATTACGCTGTGGGCACAAGTTTTGTTCGTCCTGCTGGACGCAGTACTTTGTCACTAAGGTGAAGGAGGAAGGCCAGTGCTCATTCAAATGCATGCAAGACGGTTGCTCTACGTCTGTTGACGAACCGTCCATCAGGCGACTGGTGGACAACGCATGTTATGAAAGGTAAGCGTTTATCTCTCACCGAGCTGGCCGCGACTCAGAGTTGTATGATTAGATTCAATGAACTTGTGCTGCAATCCTACGTCACCGCCAATTCAAACTTACGTTTCTGTCCCCATCCTGGATGTTCTGAAACTGTCCTCTGCACTGGCGGACGCGGCGATTCTTTGCTTACCGAGGTTCCCACTGTGCATTGTGGCGAAGAGCATGATTTCTGCTTCGGTTGCGGTCACGACTCGGACCACCGACCACTGATATGCAAACTTGTGCCCTCGTGGGTCAAAAGTGCCCGTGACGACGCAGGTACCTCGCAGTGGATCAAGGCGAACACCAGAACGTGTCCAAAATGCCA
The DNA here is from genome assembly GCA_027924225.1 of Bjerkandera adusta. Taxonomy (NCBI): domain Eukaryota; kingdom Fungi; phylum Basidiomycota; class Agaricomycetes; order Polyporales; family Phanerochaetaceae; genus Bjerkandera; species Bjerkandera adusta. The sequence goes on from BSCZ01000945.1 coordinate 123,462, forward strand.
AAATAACATCGAGAAGAACGGAGGGTGCAAGTAAGCCTGTATCACGTCACGCCTCCGGATGAGAACTGACCCCTCTCTTCCTTTCCAAGCCGTATCGTGTGCAGGCACTGCCAGTTCCAGTTCTGCTGGCTCTGTATGAAGAACTGGGACGTTCACGGTTACAATGACAAGGTCTGCAATGCGTGGCAGGAGCCAGAGGTGGATGAGGTGGCAACCAACGCCAAACAGAATCTCGAGAAATGGCTGTTCTACTTCGACCGTTTCAATAACCATGAGCTTTCTGCCCGCCTTGACCAAGAACTCGTCGAAAGAACCGAAGAGAAAATGCTGGAAGTGCAGGAGACGTCGCAGCTGTCGTGGATAGAGGTCAGCGCCCCTTTGCAGATGTGAGCGGAGTACGCTGACATGGCTCTCACAGTCCAAGTTCATGCAACAGGCGGTGGACGAACTCACACGGTGCCGCCTCACGCTGAAATGGTCCTACGCCATGGCATACTTCCTCGCTGCGGGGAACCACAAGCAGATCTTCGAAGACATCCAGGCGTGCGTGTTTCATTTGCGAGGTTTGGCCCTGCTGACAGTTTCCGCAGCGACCTAGAGAGAGCCGTCGAGAACCTCTCGCAGATGTTGGACGAGTCTGTAGAGGCCTCGACGGTCAAGAACCTCCGTTCGCGAATGGTAGACAAGACCGTGCGTCCTGTGTGTATGACCTCAACAGTGCTCTGCCTGACGCTTCTTTCAGGTGTACGTCCGTGGCAGACACGAGATTCTGCTCAACGACACAGCGGCAGGGCTGGCGGAAGGTCGGTGGGAATGGAGCGTCCCTATAGAATAGAGTGCTGCGAAGCCCTTCGACTGTTTTTTTGGAGGAGTCGTCAACAACCCTTGAGCGATGAGCTGTACCGTAGAATAATCATATAATAAAACCCAGTAGTTGTAAACGACGAATTGAAGCGCAGGCGTCGGTCTCTCTGGATAAAATATCGGTAGGATATTCGAGTTCCATGGCCTCCGATGTTCAGTGACGTCTATTGATCATGGCTAGTGGGGACACCCCGTTTGACAGACGAGAGTTTGAACTGCGAGAGAATTGCAACATTGGAGGACTGATCCGGTGGCGCTTGGTATGTATTCAGCAAGCGCGCGTCTGTGCTCACAATTCGCCATTTCTCGCCGGTCCGCTTTGTCACGGTCCTTTCCTCCTTCCACTCACTGTCCGCCATGCTCTCGAGTGTAAATGCCCACTGTTTTCCCCGGCTACATCGTCGCTAACATATCTCATTCTAGATAAAGTCATGGTGGGGTAGTTCTGCCCCTGCGCCCGAGGCGAAGAAGCCGTTCGACGCAACTGATCCCAAGCAGAATCCATTGAACCCGGAGGGCCTGAAACCGTACGTCCTCGAGATTCTGCTGCGTCGGACACCTAGTTGCTGAACGACGACGTTGTAGATGTTGTGCGTGCCCGCAAACCAAGTCCGCGCGGGACGACTGCTTCCTCCGGTACGACTCTGCCGAAGCCACCGACAAGTGCAAGGAGCTCGTGCAGGCGCACATTGCGTGCATGCGCGGATACGGATTCAAGGTCTAGTCTAGCCTTGGGCTTTGGACTTTGACACCTCACCACTCTTAGATTATGTGCGTTTGGCAAGTTGTATTACACTACTATAATTTAGACAAGCTCCCCGTGCTAGCAAGGCAGGAGAATAGTTCCGCGTTACTTACGCCAGGAAGACTTCGGAATACCCTGTGGTACGTACCATGGAGCTGGTTGTCTTTTGAGATCCCAAGTTATATTGCGTACAGGCAAAGCGTGGCGTAGAACTTGTGTACGAAGTGGGCGCAACGGATTAAAGCGATCATCGTGAACCGAAGTTTCATGTGTGGTCATGACATAGCAATGTGTCTATACAACAAGAATTCCCTACATCAGCGAGAATTCTGGAGGCTAGAGCGAGTCATCAGCACTACGTGTCGAGCCAAAGTCGGCATATAGACGCACCTGTCCCCTCGTTTCGAACGCCAGCCAATCTCCGGTGCCAGTAGGCAACAACCCCATAGACCTGCACTTCCATAGACCCAGCGCGAGCGTGAGCAGATTGCACAGTAGGTACACGACCTTTTGCAGCGGGAGGGTCGACAATGCTTTCGCGTTGGGGGCCTGCTTCTTTCCGCTCGGCATCGGTGCAAACGGTGCGAACGCTGCACGACACGACTTCAAAACGGTGCTCGCACCAGGAGAGCGGGCAGGGATAGCTCACCATCGTTCATCCCCGCGGTATTCCGGAATGGGCTGAGGAGGAGCATGAACACGATGCCCATGCTGAAGATCTGCACGCCGCCGCCCGACATGTAGAGCATGAACGCCTGCATGGGGAGGGATTTTGCGGGGGCGACCGCGAGGTCCCATGCGCGTTTCTCCTTGAGCTTTTCGTACGGCGCGGACGCGTTGCTGGATGACTTGCTTGGCGCGGACGACTTTACCTGCGGGGTCCGGTCAAAACATGACGGACTGGGAAGTAAGGGGCGTACTGGGGTGGAATTAAAGCCTGGAGGACGCTGGAGGTTCTTCCAGCTATGCTACCAAGCTTGAGTATGGTGTACTGTCCAGGTCGTCGCGGGCTGGCTCACCGTGAAGCGTCAACGGTCTGTATCGACATGGTCAACTAAGACTAGAGATAGTCAGCATTTGAATACATGTTACAGACAGAGTTGTTAGCTCACAAAGTCTTGAATTCCCTTCGCAAGACTGGGAGGACCGTATCACAAGCTGACGAGTCGCGACTCGATGTGGTAGAGAGAGAGTTGCGGAAGCGCCAGAAGGTACGATTCGTTGTCGATCAACACACGGGTACCTGTTCCTTAATTTCAGCTCTACCGACCGAAATATTTACCGACATATGCCGGTTTTATAATGTGTAGGTCGAGGTCGAACGTAAGGCTGAAGCGTCGAAGCTCGACAATACCGACAAGGAGCGGACCATGGGAAGCATTCGAACTCCGCCGAACCGGTAACCGCTCGCGACCTCGACTCGTCTCATCACCACCGCCTCCACCTTGCCGCTTTCCATCCCTCTCTCCCTGCACACCGCCAGCCTCATTTCCAGCCTCTCGTAACGAGCCACGTTCTGTCCTGCAGATCACGATACCTCCCAACTAACTCACGACATCCGAATTTGTGAAGCAACATGACCGAGAGCAACTTCGACTTTCTCTTCAAGGTACGCAGTGTTGTCTATCCTGGGGGTGGGTGTTAGGGTGTATTGGTTCTGTTCTTATGCTGGAGGTGTCCAGGTTGTGCTGATTGGAGACTCTGGTGTCGGAAAATCGTAAGTTGCTACGTCCTCCTACCAACGTGTCCGTTTCGTGCTTACACGTTCCCCAGCAACCGTACGTTGCTTCTTAGGGCCTACCGTTCTGAAAACTCAGCATACACCCTTCCCTTTCTCTCCACCTACCTCTGTGGCATGCAGTTCTCTCGCGATTCACGCGTAACGAATTCAACCTCGAGTCCAAGTCGACCATCGGCGTCGAATTCGCGACCCGTTCATTGGCCGTCGACGGAAAGACGATTAAGGCGCAGATTTGGGACACAGGTAAGCTATGCCCGTCCTCCTCCCTTCGTATATGTCCTCACACTGGGGCCCGTGCGCAGCTGGTCAAGAGCGTTATCGCGCTATCACGTCCGCGTAAGCACCCATCCCTGAGCGCACCTCTCCCCCCACGCAACAATCCCTGACAGTTTACGGGCAGGTACTACCGCGGCGCCGTGGGTGCACTCCTCGTGTACGATATCTCAAAGAGCCAGACATACCACAACGTCACACGGTGGCTGAAGGAGCTGCGGGACCATGCGGACTCGAACATCGTCATCATGCTCGTCGGGAACAAGAGCGATTTGAAGCACCTGCGGGCGGTGCCCACGGACGAGGCGAAGGCGTTTGCAACTGAGAACAACTTGTCGTTCATCGAGACTTCGGCGCTGGACGCCTCGAACGTCGAGTCGGCTTTCCAGACCATCCTCACAGGTAGGCCGTTCTCTCACTGCGTCTCATAATTCGGTCTTTGAACGGTATCTCCTCTTCGCCCAGATATCTACCGGATCGTTTCGAGCAAGTCTCTTGAGCAGTCGGCGGACCCTATCAAGCCCTCGACTGGCGACTCGATCCTCGTTACACCGACGATCGACAACGCCAACGCACAGAGTAGCAAGTGCTGCTAGGTGGTCGCGTGTGTAGTCTTCGTGGTCGGATTACTGGATTCTTGTACATAGTGCATACCTGATCTTTGTTGTAATGCCTGTTTCTCTCCCCTTCTGTTGTCGGCTGTGTGACTTCGAATAACTTATGACGACCCCCTTTACGTTAACGTTGCGCTTCGGTGTATTGAAAACGAAAGCAAAAAGAAAGAAACAAAAGGTTTGCGAGAGGCACGGCCCATCTGCGCGATCAGACGACTCGTCCTGGTCTCCGACGACTAACTCGGCGCGTCCTGCAGGTTGCGGAATTGCTTCCCTGGCCAGTCAAGGACGTATTATCCCGCACCAATCCACAGCCTACGCTGCGGGAGGTTAAACGGGACACCAAGTTTTCTGGAGGGGACGGTCTTGAACCAGCGCACAGACGAGTGAACCCGTTGATGCGTTAGACCACCTCACATTCCCGGTTTAGGGCCGCTACAGCCACTACACCAAGGTGCCATGAAGTACTCCCTGCAGAGCAGCAATATACTATGCCTTCTACACGCGTTTCATCATCTCCTCAAACGCGACGCTCAGCTTTCGTACCAACGTGCTCACTGCTTACCACGACAACGGCGCTCTTCAGCTCGCTGTACACGACGACGGCGCTCCCTTACACGTCGCCCAGCACCGTCTGTATATAAGCCACGTCCATCCACGCTTCACGTCTACGCACAACGTCCACCATGTCCGCTCTCCTCTCGCCCGTCGTCGAGCTTTACCGCAATGCGCTGCAGCCTGTGCAGCCGTTGAGCGACTGGACGGGAGTACCCCTCAGCATGCTCGACCTCGGCGCCGCGTTCCGCCTCTGCCTCGTCCTTCGCCAAATCCGCGAGCAGCTCCGCGTACGACACGCGCAGACTCTCAAGGAGGGCCTCCAGAAGGTCGAGCCGCGCTCCTTCGTGCGCGACGCCGCCACGACTCTGCTCGTCGTGTACGGCGGCGAGGCTCTCACCGGTCAGTCGCGCGCGCTCGCTTTGCCCATGTGTCGCTGACACGGTGCGGTGTCTCCAGCGCCGTGGCTCGGCCAGACACCGTCGTTCATGCTCTCGGGCGTCGTCCCATTGCTGTATATCCTCATGCAGGCTCTCGTGGAACGTATTCCGAGCGTGCCGGATATGTCCCTCAACACCGAGCTCCCGCTCTCTCTCATAGACGGCCTCAGCCGCGCGTACCTGTTGTGCAATCTCGTCCCACCGGCCGTGCTCGCGAACTCGTCTGCCACAATCGCGACCTCGCCGTGGACGCTGCTCGTATCTGCCCTGGTATGTCTCCGTGCCTCTCGCCGCCTCAGCGACCCCAGATAAGAACTGACGCGCGCCACTGTCATAGATCACGCCAAACGCAGGCTTCTTCATTCTCAATTTCTTCTCGTTCCTCCAGCCCTACTCTCTCAGCGTCTCGACACCGCCCGAGCTGCTCCCGTACGGCTGGACGACGACGGACATCTGGTGTGCGCCGCTCGTCACGGGGCTCTACTCCCTCTTGACACACGCGCAGCCCTTCTGGGCTGAGCTGCACTATGTCATGGTTGGCTGGCTCGGAAGTGGGTCTGTCGCCGAGGATGGGACGACGAAAGTCTCCCCTGTGGACCCCGAGACGGCGCGTGCGGCGTGCGCTGTTTTGTTGGCCGCGTTGTTCGGCCACCGGACGTGGAAGACGTTTGGCGCAGCACAGCAGGTTGCCAGTGGAAAGGGTAAGAAGTTGCAATGAACGTGCCATAGAATTCAAAGTTACGACCCTGAATGTGTTGTCATGAAATCACGAGTGGTAGAGTCGGTACGTTTACAGAGACTACAATGTTACTACAGTATCCATACATCAAAGCTATCAATTTCCCGGATCGCTGCGCGTAGCAGATGCAGTCGAATAGCATAGGAAAATGTCCTGCGACTGAGGGATAAAATGAGTAAACTGTTGAAGGTTGCAGGAGACACTCACCACCCTTTACTTAGATTCTGCTTTCGCTTTGGTGACGACGTCGTTCTTCCGTGCCTGTTCGAGGCGGGGGTATTTGGAGACATCCTGAAGATCGACGAAGACTCCGAGAGCGTCGAGGAGTTCATCTGGTAGGGTGTTCTTCTTGGTCTTGTGTAAAGCAAGTGCTTCATCGTATTCGGCAATGATCGTCAAACATTGGGCAGCCATGTCCTTGTCCTCGCGCAGGAGCTCCTCTGGAGACTTTGGGGCGTAGGTCCCATCCTCCCAGATCTTCCGGTTCCAGCCTTTCCATTGAACCTCCCATCCGACCGTTGAGTGATACCTCTTGATAGTGGTAGCACAGAAGTTCCATAGCCTGGCACCTTCTTTGTCGACCCAGAAGGCAGAGACGTTTCTCTGGATCTGGAGATACACCAGGCATACACGAACGGCGTCGGTGGGGACGTAGATATTTGTGGCGTCGAATTTTCCTTCTCCTTCTTGCTTCAAGCAGTCGGTAATATTTGCCAACATGCCGTCCTGCACTGTCGATGAAGTCGGCAAATCTACGATACCACCAGGGCGCAAAGACTCACCTTCAGCGGTACACGCCTTCCATGTTTCTGTAAGGACGTCGACAATGATGTCGTGATCGTAGGCGCGGTAGTGAGGATCTACTGCACCGAAGCTGCGAGCGAACACCTGCTTCCAGTACGAGCTGTTCCAGAACAGTTTGTACACATAGACGAGGTCGTCTCTGCGGTGGAGGCGATCGCAAAGCTCGATCATGACGTCCAGCAATTCGGCAATAGCGCTGATCACATGGTTGTTCCGCGGAACTGCGTAGCTCATCCAGTCCACGATGGTGTCGACAAGGTCGTCGAGAACGCGTTTATGTGTGGCGATGAACGACAAGTCGTCCCGGTGCGCGCGGAGGACGTGCAGGAGTCGGTGGTGGCTGTGGGCGGGGTCGCGGCAGAGCATCTTGACGTAGACGTCGAGCACACAAGTGGTGCAGAGGATGTGGCCTTTGGCGGTGCACAGGGACCGCAGCGGCTTCCAGAGCGAAGCCAACGGCGCCCGGCCGTCCCGAAGACGCAGGGCCAATGCGGTCCCATAGTCCGGACACCACTTCGACTGACTCTTGGGCGAGAAGAACATCTTGAGGCCCTCTGCGGCGACGTCGGAGAGCTCGTAGTGGGACTGTCCCAGCAGGACGATGGCGGCGTCGACGGCCCACTCGGGGCATTTTGAATCCTTCGGGAGGTGGCGCGTGTGTTGGATGAGGAGGCGTGCGAGCGACTCCGTGCACGCCTGCCATGCCTGTTTCGACACCAACGACATGTCCGGCACGTAGCTCAGAGGCTGCACGAGCGCGCCACAGCCTGGAAGGCGCTCGAGGCGGCGGTTGAGTAGTGCGACGACGAATCGGACGACCTGGTCTGGGCTGTTCACCCTTTCGAGAATGTCGAACATTCCTGGCAGGAGCCCGTCGTCCGACTCCGCCAGATCTACCGCGAGAAGGACATCGGCGTCCTCCTTGGAAGCGTTCACGAAGACGTCCTCTTCGCACAGCTTTTCTGACCAATGGTGTTCTTTCGCAGCGGAGGCGACAACTGGGTCTTGGTATCTGTATCCCAAATATTGGAGGAAGAGGTGCCATCGAGGACGGATCGCGGGGGCCACGAACCGCCGACAGGTCTTGATCGGCTTGGAGAGAAATGTCGTCTTGTATGGGCAGCGTGGTGAGAAAACCGGGGCGATGATGGTGAGGGTGAAGCAGAATCCCCAGGCGGCGACGACGGGAAGCGTGGTCCGACCGATGCTGGAATGAACTGCCTGGGTGAAGAAACATAGACCGACAAAAAAGAGTCCGAGGGAGGTTTGCAGGAGCAATGGGAGGACAGCCGCGATCTCGAAAACTCGCGCTGAACGGAGAGCCTCATGGCGAAATTCACGAGCGAGGATTTGCTGCCGAGGAGATCGCCACTTAGTCGAGAAGTCGAGGTACTCACGTAGCCATTGTTTCACAAGCATCCCGAGCGAGGCTGCCGCCAAACTGAGGATTACACTGGTGAACCACAGAATGTTCACGCGAATGGCCCATTGAGGGGCGTCGAAGGGAGGTAGGGGGCCAGATGTTGCGTTGTCTCGTTCGGCGATCCGTTGCAAGAAGTGTGCCATCACGTCTTGCGGATCCTGCTGAAGGCTCTTGTACGACTCGATGATAAAAGCGGTGAGGACTGCAGAGTAGAGACCGGCCTGAGGGTACCTGTAATTAGTGGTTGAAATGCTATGCAGCATGATCACGTACAAAGACAAGTAACGTATCAATTTCTTCTTTGCAGTCGGCAACTCTTGCACCATCAGTGTCTCTGACCGACTTCGCTATAGTGGGCCAACCGTTCGTAAGGGTTTCCAGGACTTGACGAAGGTCATTCTAATTGGAATCTAGTCAGCGGAGCCGAAGGATGGGGCGTTCGATTTACCGTAGATTGGTTGTTTCCGTCGTTTGGCATGAAGACGCAATAGTTGAACTGTGAGCTGTGTCTGTGTAGCGATATAATTGGAGGGCAGTGGGGTGAGGTGGACGGTGTTGCTTGCTTGTCCAGAGCTTTGTACGTTTCTTATACTCTCGCGCGGGCGACTTGAAAGTTGGGCGTCGCGCTTTGATCGCAACATAGCCAATATTGCACTGCTTGCAGTAAGGATGGTGAGCCATTGTCAGTCAGGGAAGTCGAGTGCATACCGTATGACCAGCAAACGGCTACGGTCATTGTGTTTTTACAAGCGACAGACATTGACCTTGTAGTGCCGGTCGACATTGACATGCTCCAAATCACGGAAACGCCTGGTTAGCTCAAGCGGCGCTCCCTCGGACAAAACTGTTGTCTCTCGTGCGCCCTGGTGCCTGAGTTTGACCAGTGCTGGCTGTACTGCATGGGCGCCATGGGATGGGGGGCGAGCACGATACCAAAGAATGCGCAGAATATCGGAACGTAATCAATTTGGCAGATGAGCAGATGTCGAAGTTCAGTGACGACCGGTGGAGAATGTACTTGGGGTTCTTTCCGACAGTGTTGGCTCAGATGAAATCTGGCGAGTGAGACGACATTAGAATATATTTTCAGCTGGCTACAAGTTGTAAGGCTTACTAGATCAGAGATCTTGCTCAAGATTACATCAACACTCAGTAAACAGCCCAAGAAGATAGCCGTCGCATGGTTGGATCTTCCGTCGACCCCGCGGATACCAAGAAACAATATGCACCGTTGTACACGGTTACCTGTATTTTCCAATTCATCGAAGGCGACCACTAGTTAAATAAGTCCGTGCAATGTACGTTCTATATATATCTAGCTTTCATACAGGGAACCTCTATTGGGGCTTCGACGTGAAGACACCCCTGAGGTTCTCCCAAACGACGGCTGGCGCTTGCGCCGCGTCGATGGGATGCCACAGGTTCTTTTTCTTGTAGTATTCAACGACGGGGCCGGTCTGACTGTGGAAGACGGTCAACCGCTTGCGCAGAGCCTCGACGTTGTCGTCCGAGCGCTGAATCAAAGGCTCGCCGGTGATGTCGTCTACCATGGGCTTCTTCGGTGGGCTGTAAAGCGCGCAAAGCGCGGCGTCAGCGGCTGTATGACGCGTCGGCGCGAGGGGAAGAGGGTACGCACTTGAACTCGCGGTGGTACGACCGTCCACTCGCGGGGTGAACGAGACGACCGGTGATACGCGAGATGAGAAGCTGGTCGGGGATGACGAGCTCGACCACGGAGTCCAGCTTCTCCTTGCGGTCCGAGAGCATCGTGTCGAGCTTCTCCGCCTGTGGGACCGTGCGGGGGAACCCATCGAGCACGAAGCTGTGCAGAAGACGTTAGACATGCCGGGGAACGAGATACGACGCGTCTGCACGCGCGGGGACGGGCGCGGCGGTGGACACGTAGACAGAGACGGCGTACCCGTTCTTGCAGCTCTTGTTGGTCTCGAGCTGGTCCTTGATCATGCCGACCATGATGTCGTCGCTGACGAGCCCGCCTGCGTCCATGATCTTCTTCGCCTCGACGCCAAGCTTCGTCTTGGCCGCGACCTGCTCACGCAGCATGTCGCCGGTCGCCAGATGGCAGACACAGAACTCCTGCTTGATCTTGGGAGCCTGTGTGCCCTTGCCTGCGTGCCAGAACCGTTCCTCTCAGTATGCTGCACATGGGGCACGATATACAGAGACTTACCTGCGCCGGGCGGGCCCATGAGGATGGTGCGGAGCTGCTGGGCGGGGGTCTTGTGAGGGACCGCCGCCTTCGCCTTCGCCTCGAGGGCCTTGATCTTCTCGTTGAGCTGGCCAACGAGGCTCTTGAGGTACGCGAGCTCGTCTTCGCCTGCCATGGTCGTCGCCGGGGATAGTCTTCGCGGGGGCGGGGGGCGGGAGGAGGTAGAGGCGAAGAGGAAGCCGTCCGTTCCGGTTTTAACGCCCGTAGACGCCCCTCGTGCTTTTCCCACGACGTCGACGTCCTACTCGTCTTACGTCCTCTTGCGCGAGGCCGCACGACAATCTCGCTGACGGCTCTGCGCCCGTCGACACCCGGTGCCAGAACCAACACACGCGGGGTTGTATGTCAGAAATCCGTTTGTTTTGCGATTCCCGCTCGGCGATTGGCTGAGGAGGTTCTCGAAGCGCCCGAAGGAGGCGGAGTCCCAGTCCAACCAGCATATGAATATTTGCTCGCACTGAGATCGGGCGGGTGTTCGAGACGGAAGGTGTAATTTTCACGAGAGAATTTCCCCCAACACAATCGAGCGTAACTGCAGCTGTTCAACGAAAGCATGTCACTGGCAGCAAAGCGCCACCCAGTGCCGACCTCCATCCAACGCCAGCACAGGTTGTCAATGTGGTTATCACGCAAACATCCAAAAAATCGGATCGTTGAGATATGCAAAACACACTACTATCTTACACGGTATTCATAACACAGTATTCAAAGAACGGGCCTATGCTACACGTCGTCATCCAGGCCTTGCGTCGAGTTCGGGTTGAGATTCACAAATACAGTACAGTCCTTGCGGTCTTGTCTGCTGTAAGATGCCTTGTCGCGAGCTTAAAACGCTCAGACAAAGTACATCCGCGAGCTGAGGACGTTCGGCAGCATCGCCTTGTTCCACCTCGCCAGCATCTCGTCGTTCCACTGCGGCGCGCTCGCATCGTCGCTCGCGTCGTACGCAGGCATACCCTCGCTGCCTTCTTCCTTGAACGCCGAGTCGGCGGCACGAGTGCACACGCGCTGTAAACCATGGTTAGTATCTTGCACACGAGCACTCTGCGCCCGGCACTCACGTCGGCATCTGCGGGAATTAACCGTCAGCAAAGGATCCGTCAGATTAAGGCGAGTGGACGTACAGTATACCGGAGCCGGGATAGACACAGAGCGCGTTGCGGGCGCGTAGACGAAGCAGAGCTGATACGAGAGGGCTTGAATGCTGTTGAAATGTTAGCCAACATCATAGGAGTACAGCAGAGCTTCTTACTTGTCGATGGCGAAGTTCGCATCGTTGCACAGCACTATGTAGTGGCTCGGCCGCGAAGCTGTTAACGTAGCGTAAGAAACAAAGTTATTTCCGTTGAAAAATGACTTACTTCCAATGAGACCTGCTTGAGACTGAATGTAGAAGTCAGGCAACTTCGGGTGCACGATGTCCGTGTCGACGACAAGGCCTGGGTGGCAATTGCCGGTCCTATCGCCTTGGCTCCTGCACTCGCATGTTAGTATAGAATGATTACACCGGATGAACAGCTTACTTGTCCATCGGGAAGAAACGAACGTGGTGCCTGGAATCCAAGTGGGTTGAGATCCCAGTTAACATACGGCAGGACGCACCTCTTGGTCACAACGATGAAAAGCAGGTTGGGGCGCAATCCAGGGAAGTTCTTGACGATCGCATCTGATAAAAAGTCGTACATAGTCAGAGCCAGCTGAGTGGGGGGACCGGACATGCTTACCCCTGATTAGGGCAATTTCTCTATTGACGACGGTTGCGTATTCACCCTCCGAGACACCATCACGGTATATGATGAGGTTCTTCGGCGCTTCACCACCCTTTTTGCGTCGTTCATGCAATGCGCCCTGCAAAGCGGGATTATTAGCGGGCAAGCAACGGACATAACACAGGAAAACACAGACAAGAAGCATGTACCCGATACGATCGATCATCTCCTGCCGCGGTGCCTGGCAGCATGCATGCGCCCAATACCTGGTAGCGTTTCCGTCCATGGATGCGACGAGGCTGGCAATCGAGGGTCGGTCTTTCACACCGGGAGCGGGGTGGCTGACATCACAACCTAAAACCTTTCATTAGGCCAAAATAAAGAAGAAGCTTTGGAGTACGAACCAATGACCATGGAGCTTTGTACGATGCTCATGATCTCGTTGCGAATGACGGAGTTCACCCCGCCGCATCGTGCATTGATCCTGCAGAAGTCGTGAGCGAACCGGGACAAAGGACGTGGCGGTAGTACTCACTTCAAGACCACGTTGTTGCGATACTGATCATTAGAGTTCTCCCACTTCCTCTCGCGCTAGATGTCCTTTATGAGTGGCTGACAGGTCTATGAACGCAAAGAGGGAACGTACGACGCATTGTGTTGGAACGGCGCGTATGTGATCGCCCCACCGTTTGACGGCCTTCCGCAGCGGGCCTGCATTCTCGGGGAGAAGAACAATGAGCAGCGACGGCTTCTCTCGTTCGTTGTTTGCAGCTAAAGGAAGCCCCTCTGTAGCATCCCAGGCAGCGTCGTCCAGATCCTGAACGGATTAGATTACCAAAACGTAGAGTCGCGGTGAGCGATAAATACCTTGATCACATTGGCCTCATTTCCGGTGCGTCTTATTGGTTCTTTCCTTCCTGGGGCAAACTCTGCGGGCTATATGAGGGTAAGCAACATCAATGAGACTGTTTACCCACGAATGCCTGTAGTTCAGGTAAGCCTCTATGACGCAAACTAGCGCGGGAACGAACGAACCGAGGTTCTCCATGTTTTTGATCAGTTGCACAATGAAACTATCGATGGTTGTGGCCATCCTTCCGTCGACCGGGACGAACGCCACCACAGCCCACGCGTTAATGACGGCGGGTATCGAGAATTTTCTTCGCAGCATGTTCCACTTGCCTTGGCTGGCACGCTAATTTACGTGTCAGTGCCGCTGCTATGGAAGTATCTCGCGTGACATACCTCGACGCTGTCACCGTATGTGATGTCTGGGGGATTGAGCTGGCGAGCCATGATCCGAAGTGGGCGAGGCTCGACGGACATTCCCACCTCTGCTAGGTGCGGTGCATTAGCATAGCCAAGCACCTAGTCGATATTGTGAGTATGGATGGGCAACAGAAAGTGCAGTAGATGACGAACTTGAGGGCCAACCGCACTCGCTATGTCTCCCATTCGGACTTCTGGCTTTTTGACAGAACCCCTCATGAACTCGGTGGTCTGCTCAGGCGTCAGCTTCTTCTTGTACCGCTGACCCTCGATAACCGTGCAGATCTCGAAAGGGAACACGGCGCTAGAGCTGGTACGTATACCAGGCGCGTCGGGATATGACAATCGTCGATTGTGATGGTCCTGATAATGTTCCTGAAACTGGAGTCAGCAGAAGATTGGCGGTTCAATGAACAAGAAGATATACCGCAACCGTCGTCTCCCTGCCGCCTTTATCGAACGAATACCTTCCAGCTCTGAGTTCAATGTCACGAATGGCGACCTTCCTGTTGCTCCCGAAGGGTAGAACATAGATTCCTTTCAGGAAAGCGCGCAACTTCCTGAGACCATCCGGCCTGGCGCACGCGTCGGATAGTCCACGAACATCCCGGACACGCATATGCTCCATAGCGAGGTCCATCAGCTCTCCTGGTTTATAACTATCCACTGTCAGCCCGGTGAGAGATCGTTGTCCCCGAATACGTACAATGTGGCACTCGTCGTATCGATGTTGATCACGTAACGGCCTAAGACCGGACGAACACTCCTATTGAAAGTTATGACCGTACTCACCATATGAGAGGCATGACTTACTGGAAGAACCCGGCCAACATTATGAGACCTGGCCCTATGTTCACAGACCTGCCGCCCCTCATATAGAACGACTTGGCGTACGCGAGATATTTACCGCGGCTGTTCGAAAAAACAAATTGAGATTATCAAGAGTGTAGACGCGATCGCGCGGATACCCACATATGCGGTGATTGCGAGATGAGAACCTGCAGTAGGTTGACTGGAGCTATATCGAGGTTCTGGGGGTTGTATTCACCGGTGTTGGCCTGCACAAGGTTAGCGAATGCCCTGCATCGCGTAGTCAGAATAGCACTAAGAGATGAACCATGAAACATACTGGCGCTCGATTGTAGCAGCGTAGGAAAGTTGGACTTCGAAGACCCCCCGATTAGACGCAGGGTTCCGAGCCATCCGAACTTCGAACTATAAAATGTAGGTTCAATGCTATTCAAGAAGATATCTAAAGACTCACGATCTCACGATTCAAACGCTGCGTTCGGTACAGGTTACTCATGCCGTCGTAGGATGCGCGGGGCTGGAAGTCTTGAGAGTGTTGGTCCTGCATCTTCTCAATAATTTCTGTGTAGCGTTGCCCAGCTTGCATAACCTTCCGCCCTTTCGTCGGGTCGACCTGAGTAATCACTATACGGGGAAATCAGCGCCTCGTGCTCAACGCGCTTGACACACGACTAACCGACTGTACACGCGCAAGCAAACCGTGATCGTCGCCGGACAATCAATCAGCTTTACCGTGGATGAGACAGAGGGCGCACGCACCGTGATATTGGTGGAACGCGACGGTGGGTAGGTTTGTTATGGCGAATGAGTTCGTGAGGACTTCGACAGGCCGTCCGCTCTGCCCATGTCGCGGGAACTGGGCCTGCTGCATTGCGGAAAGAGGCTTGGTGGTCGAGGGTGAGTTGTGCCCTGCGGGGTGGTCAGCCGGCGCAGGGGGAGGCAGCGGCAAAGGTCAAGGGCGGGCGACGCGCAGCGCGCACCGACGCGATCGATGTGGCCGGCGCTCACGGGGTCCCGTCGGCATTGCCCGAGACCCCGCATACTCTAGAGCGCGATGGACAGACCAGGACGCGAGCAGCAAGACGTACCGAGCAGCAGTGGCGGAGGGAACTGGCGATGGGAACTGGTCTGGTATCGATTCGCGGGAGTGTTTATATATCCATCACCGTGTGGTAATACCCAAAGCGCCCCGAAGCGGACAAAGGACCGTCTCGCATTCCCTAGTGAAATTGGCAGTAAAGCTTCCGAAGGAGAGATAACTAGCGTCAGGTCCCGTGGGTCACATTCAACGCCAGAGAATCCAGCCCGTCCGCAGACCCTGCACGACATCGCATCGATATTACCCACGCATCAGCTAATAATCAATGTGGAGCCTGCCTTCGTTCTGGTGCTAGACTCACCGCCGAGAAAGCGAGAAACTATCTCATGACGTGCCACTGAGAGCGGGAAGGCTGCGGAGTGGCAAGCTGAGTGTAGAGCGGAGGTTTCGATCCGCGAGGAACCCCGACAGGCCGACTGCGCGACTGCGGTATGAAGGAGGAGAGGAGGACTCGGAAGGTGGTTCTCGAGTTCAGGCTCGAGAGATGTCTCCTCATGGGAGGCGACGATAGCTTTTTGGACTGTGTCGCTCCGGCAGCCGCAGCTTGAGCAACCCATAAATCGGTCGCACGTAGACAAACGTAGAAAGGATGGCACATGAGGCAAGTGAAGAAAACCGAAATTGTAGCGTATGGGAGGGGTGGAACGCCTCACAGCGGCTTCCATAGCGAGTGGCGAGCTCTTTTGACATGTAAATTCGTCAGCACAGTCGAGCCGGCGCAGCACCTTATCTTCAGGGCCGCAACCACATTCAAGTCTGCCTAGCCGCAGGTCACTCTGAGCACGCCTGAGACGTGAGCAGTCTCCTTTGAACTACGCGGTGAACATAAGAAGTATGATCGTAGGAGAAATGCAAGCTATGGTGCCTCTTGCGCTGTACCGTCCGCGGGTGAATAGCACGAAGATAAAATAAGACGCGCAGCCTGCTTCACTTCGTCTGTCGCAGCGACGTAACTCGACGAAGATCGATTATTGAACGGCGACGTACCTGCATATGGAACGCTGAGCTCGTCCCCGCGCTGCGGATGGCGGCAGGGCCAAAGAAAAGGCCGTCTTCCGTACGATGTACTGTGGATAGAATGACGGACAGATTGGCCGAAAAAACGGTACCAAACCCAGCTTCAGACGTTTGTAGAGCCATCGTCTAAGGCACTGGCACCTAATAACTTTCATTCACGGTAGACATCTTCGAAGGAAACACACGCATATGATGCTGCACGCGTACCTGAGAGTCACGGTTCACTCGAAGGGATACGGAGAGAAACATGGTGGTGGTCGGACAAAGGAATCGTGGGAAACCTAATATCGATGGAACGCCCCGCAATTAGCGTGCCGCCTGATGGCGCATCATTCCCAATTTGAACAGACAATTTACAGCCTCTCGGTGTGTTCATAAAGATCGGTTCATTGCACATTATGATACATTATTTTGTCGTACTACACGTCGTGAATTGTTGCGTATGGGTGCGTCTGTCATAAAAACCAAGCAGAACCTCCACGGAAATAGTATTTGTGTCATTGCTTCGAGCGCATGCTCATGGTTCGCATCGTTGGGACTATAGGAAAAGGTCAGCCACGCCTCAAACTCGGTAAAAAATAGTGAACGCGTACACATCATCAAGCCCTTTATATCTTTGACTCTCGCATTCTGGACGCTCTTGCGGAGGAGCAGCACACGAATACTTGACCAAACGAGTAAAAGGACGCCAAACGCCACAGGAATGAGCCAGTAGAGCGGCGACAGGTTCTTGGAGCCGCCGAAGACGACGTGCAAGGGTGGCGTGTAGACA
The DNA here is from genome assembly GCA_027924225.1 of Bjerkandera adusta. Lineage (NCBI taxonomy): Eukaryota > Fungi > Basidiomycota > Agaricomycetes > Polyporales > Phanerochaetaceae > Bjerkandera > Bjerkandera adusta. Next base: position 140,566 of record BSCZ01000945.1, read on the forward strand.
ATGAACATGCCCAGACAAGCACCGGCGATGATGCCGGCGAAGTTGTATGGGTTTCCGACGACGTTACGGCCGATGGGGAAGGAAAGCTTCGCTTTGACAGCGAAAACCTATCGGGGGCGTTAGATGTATTTTGTGGTAGTTGGGCAGTCACATACGTTGAAACATTGGATGATGAAGATCGACAAGTAGACTGAAATGTTTCCGTTAGCTTATTTCTCAGTATGGTGAGGTGAAATTAAGCTCACCTATGCCTTGCGCCTGTGCTAGGGCATCAACTTGTTGGGAGGCAGCAATGACTTGTCCACGTCCGTTGATAAAATCGGGGCTGGATTTTGTGAAATATACTGTCCGGATGTCAGGCGCAAAAATGCCATCATCACACAGCGTAACTCACATCCGGCGGCCTGAGCTATCCGCAAGTCACTTGGAGAGAATCCGCTCTTGAAGAAGACAACGAAATAGGCGACAAGCCTAGGCGGTAAGTCAGCTTCCGTCAACAGGAAGTGGATAGTCGATGTCAGGTGTACTCACGCTCCGACCATTTCGATGATTCCGGCTTCCAGGTATGCATAGCTGAGAAGTTTTCCGTCGACCAACGTCTCCCCATCCGAGCTTTCAAGGCGTTCTTCCCAGAATTGACGCGAGAACGGCGCAGTGACACTGGACTTCCAGACTGACAAGCGTGACGGTAAGATGATTTCTTGAGTCTCAGGGTCCCGTCGGAGTGTCTTCGTGCGTCGCAGCGCACGCTTCTTGAGTGCGAGGATAGAATTATTGTTGACCGGTTTTCGGGGTGCCATGCGCATAAGCCCATCTGCGGTTTCTGGCTTGTCCCAAGCGAAGGAGAGCTTGGTGAAAAATATCAGCGAGAGAGAACTCCTCCTATATCACGTACACTCACAGCAACGAAAAGCTCGAAGCCAAGATCTGTGGTTGGCCGATAAGCTTACGGTAAATTTGTGTCAGAATCGGAGCGCCTACCAATGACGAGGATAAGAATAGCTGAGAGCGGTAGGGGGATTGGGACGACCACGTCTGGTTTGACAGGTCAGTCGGTTTAAAGTGAAACTAACGGTAGTACTCACAGAGAAGCTGTGGTATAACCTCCGGGGTACTGTGAGAGATGGTGTATTGAATCGATCGCTTCAGATTGACGAAGATCTGTCTGCCTTCAGCGACGCCCTCTGGAACCACCAGGGTCAGACAAGATCGATCTGCAGGTGTGGACAAGGTACTTACTGACGGTAGATGCGAAGTTGTCATCTTGAAAGCAGGACAAGATTAGACACAGTCAAGTCAAATTCCATCAATGACGTACCGAGAAGGATCATGTTTGCTGCTTCTTTCGAGACGTCAGAGCCTGAGATATTCATAGCTATTCCGAGATCGGCCTGACATGACCAGGTCAATAAACAGTTCTTTTCTGTATCCAGATTGCATACCTTCTTGAGAGCGGGAGAGTCGTTCACGCCATCTCCTGTCACACCGACAATATGCCCGAGAGCTTGGGCACGCTTGACTGTACAATCACGAAATCAACATGGCTTACGACGATGTTTGACAACGAACGCACCGATCTCGAGTTTATGTTGAGGAGAAGTCCGAGCAAACACGATCTCCTGTTTCGAAAATACTGTGCGGCGTTCGATCAACAAATGCCCAGTCGTTGTGTCAACCACTTACTTTGATCCCACTGCCACCCCTGAAGACCGTCGATGTCGTCACCATGAACGACAACAGCATCGACTTCGTCTTCGTAGATCTCCTCGAGCGGGCGACCTGTCTTCGCGCTCAGGGTCTCCCGAGTGTCACCCAATATGAGGTTGATCTTGCGAGCAATGGCTTCCGCTGTCTTCGGATGATCGCCTGTCAGGGGCAACACATTGTCAGCACGAGGAACCACAAGCAGTGTGTGCTGTGCTCACCAGTCACCATCATCACCTTAATGCCAGCGAGACGTAGGGTACCGATCGCTTCGCGGACACCATGCTTCGGTGGATCCTCGAGGGAGGTCAGAGAGACGAAACAGTAGTCTGTGCTGGGGTAGTTCATGTCTGTCTTCGAAAATTCCGTGGATCGGTCGAATTCCGGCGCGGCGAGAAGACGCTGAGCACATGCAATGACGCGATGCCCCCGAGAGGCCATGTACTGCACACTGGTTAATCTCTTTCGTCGGCTCCGAAGAAGTAGAAGAACGCACGTCGTAAGCATCGTCATACTCTTTCCGGAACTCTTCGGTAATGGGACACAATTCGCCGTTTTTGAGGTACGTCGTGCATTTCGCAAGCACGCGTTCCGGTGCACCCTTGATGTAGGCTGTCAGCACGCCATCGACGTGCGGTTTGTCAAGCTACACGATTTTTAGTCTTCAAAGAAGCTCCTGTACGAACGACAGCGACTTACGATAACGAGTGCCCATTTGTTGGAGGAGTTGAAGGGGATCTCGAAAACCTTCCGGTGCGTCTTCTGGTGTGCGTCAAAGTCCCGAACGTACCGCCCGGCGAAACGGACGAGTCCAGTCTCCGTGGCATCGCCGAGAATGGCGCGCTGCTCGAAGGGAACGTCGGTCCTATCAAACTTCACCCGCGAATTGAGCGCCGCGATGTCGACCGTCTCGCGCATGCCCGGCGCGTCCATCGAGAACGACGTTGTATCAGCGCTGTCATTGTTCGACTGCGCACATTGAGTGAGTGAGAAGGCCCCCGATCTGCAATTACGACAGGACTGACCTGGAAGGCAGAGTACATCTTCTCGCCGCTCCATATGTTGGTGACCTGTGTTCCATGAGCGCTTCAACACCGAAATCGAAGCGTATCACCGACCGTCATTTGGTTTCTCGTCAGGGTCCCGGTCTTGTCAGTAGCTAGGAGTGTAAGCTACGCAGCATTTAGACTAGTAACTTTTAATCAAGAGTAAGACATACTGAGCCTGTCGACCGATTAGCAAGAGACGAGGAAGGAGGTTCGGTCGGACTTACCGAGAGTTTCTACCCCTTGCAGATCCTTCACCAAGACATTCTGCGCCGCCATCCGCTTTGCCGCAATGGAAAGCCTTAGAGAAGTGGGCTTAGAAGTGTCAAAGACGTAATGATTGTACAACTTACAGCAACGTTACCACCGACGGTAAACCTTCCGGGACGAAGGCCACTAAGATTCTATAGACCCTATTAATTTCGATGCACGAAGCGCCAAACATCTTACTCACGAGACCGCGAATGTGACCGTTTGGGTGCCCTTGCCCTTGTAGGCTGTTGTAATTCCAACTGCGAAGAAAACGATGGCAAAGACAATGGCGATGGCGGACACCATCATGACGAACTGTCCACTACGAGAAATCAGTAGAGGTGGAGCTGCGTCGACAAAGCGGCCTACATTTCCTTCGACAACGGACTCTCGTTACCGGACTCGCCGCCAGTCAGGGCTGCAATTTGGCCTGAAAGACGCTATGAGCGCCAGGCACTAAGATAGCAAGATAACAACATACCAATCAGGGTGTGATCACCGGTCCGTACGACAGCTGGCGCAGACGAAGTCAGTCCTGTAGTGATTTCCCAGCCTCATGAGAATGCTTACTTCCCCATCCTTCGCCATTGACCACGAGGGTGGAGTTGAAGATCTATTGGTATCATGAGCTACTGACGATTCCGTGACAAGCGCAGGGCCCTCTCACCAAGTTCTCTGCCTCCACAGGTCGCGCGTTGGCGCCGTCGGGCAAAGCGCGTCGCTCCTGTGGTTCAGATTCCCCGGTAAGACTGCTATTATCGACTTTCATATCTGTCGCAGCGAACAACACGAGGTCTGCTGGAGTCTTATCGCCGACACGCTGGGGTTGATCGACTCAGTCAGTCTTTCCACATCTCCGCCACGACGGACAAGGACGTACCATGAGCACGATGTCGCCCTTTACGAGGTCCGCAGCGGGGATAGAAGTCAATGTGCCGTCGCGGACTACTCGGCACGATGGGGGGATCATCGCTAGGAACGACGCCAATATCGCCTCGGACTTCTGGAGTTGGTAGAACTCGATGAATGCATTCAAGAACGCCACACCGATGAGGATACCGCCGAGGTATGTGTTCGCGAAACTATCCTGTAGCCGAGATGCCTCTGTGAGTACGCGCAAATACAGGTGCCATTGTAGAGTCACCTTAAAGTCGATGCCTAAAAGGACGTATTCTAGGATGCCGGCGATGATCAACAGGATGTTGAACATAGTCATTAAGCAGTCGAAGTACTGATAGGGTGGTCATAAGCGATCGTAATCGGAAGCTAGACCCTCTGAGTACGTACCTTCCGCAAAGCCGACTTCTTCTTCGGCGGTGTAAGGACGTTCGGGCCATCGCGCAAAAGCCTCGCTTTGGCCTCCTCGGCGGTGAGGCCGTACGAGCACGACGGATCCTTCGTGTCGAGGTTGGTGTCAAGCGTCTTGCCAAGTTCCGCAAAAGCAAGCTTGTGCTCTTGGATGTCCACCTTGTCGAGGTCAGCGGTGTCGCCCTTCTTGGTCTTCGCCCGATGATCCTCCAGATGCTCGTACCCGGCGGCGGCGAGCTCCATGTCTTCCTTGGTCATCTCGCGTTTCATTTCCACGCCGCGGGGGCGTAGATGCCCATGGTGTACCTTCTCCTCGCTGATCTCGCCTTGGTCGTGTGCGTCGAACGCGACGGTGCGGGTGGCGGCCAGGACATCGTCGTCTGAGAGCGTCGCGCCCGGCGGGAACGGCGACTTCTCGAGGACGGGGCTATCAGAATCCATCGTGGGGCGGCGAGGGCTGAGATGGGGAGTGAAATTGTGTGTGGCAGGACTATAAATCCATGGCGGCAAGGGGCATCCAGGCTCCGCTGGTCAAAACGGTGCAAAACACGGCGGAGAAACGCGACCGCACGGGGAGAATGGGGCTTATCAGAATCGAGAGGGCCACATGCGCAGTTCGATTGGACGTTGACAACGCAGGACGCCGCTGGACTGGGCGAGCGAACGAACAGCCAAAAGCCCTCAGCACGGTCCTCGAATCTGGTCCGTCCAAAATTGGAACCCCACGTGGCGGGCCCGTCCGGTTCACCAGCAAGTGATCCATCGCTGGCTGTCGCCATTCGGACGTGCAGTCCCAGCGACCAGCCCGCAGAGAGCCCGAGGCCAATATTCGGGGGTACGCATGCGTGCGAGCGGGATCGGAAGAAGCACGCTCGTGTGCGCTTCGCCACGAGCGACAGCATTGCCATCTTCTGTTAAACCGCAAAAGGCTTTACGTAGGATCTTCGCTGCTCTGCAGAGGGGTTCAGCGACGCGCGCCGTTGGAGAGGAGAGTCACCAACCTCAGGCTCGGTGTGAAGCACGGATGCTCGAATGAACCGCGACCCTGCGTTCCTCGGTCCGGCCGCCACAGGCATCCAAATCGCATTCGGAAGGGCCGTCGGTGATTCAGGACTGCGAAATCTTCAGCATGATTCAACCCGCGAGACGTGTGTGCAGGATGCTTGCTGCAACAAGGCGGGCCTGAACCTGGCCCTGAAGCGAGACATCGCTGGGGAAAGAGAGTACACTGACCCCGAGAAGGGGATTGTGATCCCGCCAGGACCCCGCATACTCTTGATCGCGACGCAGAGGGATGGCCTTTTGACCAGCCTTCGACACGCAAAGTTAGACCACTAGACACTGAGAGAAGCAGAACTATTGCGCACCTAGCTTGGAATACAGTGGTGATAGAGCCACTGCTAACGCCAGAAGCAGCGTCCGATAGCCAGCGCATACTCTGCCGTCACCTGCACTGATCCTGGGACATCGCTCGAACCCGACGCGTGGTTATCAGAACTTCCCACCAGAACGAGGAATAGGCAAAACAGACCGCGGAGCGGAGAACTCAGGGCGGACAGGATGCACGACGTCGTCGGATGAGAGAATGGGAAAGGGTGCAGTTTGCGAGCGGTTAAGCTACACGAGGCAGGTCTGCAGACGGGCAGGGTCAGTAAGGGTCCAGCAGTCATTTGTAACACGACGACTCGCCATTTGTTGAATTTTAATATTCGCAGGCTTCTTGGTTTCCCAAGGCGTTGTTCGGCGAGGGGCTGCAATAAGCTTGTGTATGTCGGACCGGGTGCCAGTAGATCCTTCATCTTCGAACGCAAAGCCAGGGTTCTAGCCTAAGGGGGTTTATGATTGACATAGATCAATGCACGTCTGGAGAGTATCCGAGAGTGTAGAGCTTAGAATGAGGTACGGCGTGCTATCGGCGTCATGTGGCGTAGGGAAAGCTCAGTCGCGCCCACTGAGACATGGCCCGAATGTGCGATGCCCTGGTCGCCTGGCGCAACAAGAGTTAAACCACTCGGTCCGACTTTGTGTCTCAAAGGAAGGTGTAGGAGCGGTTGTTGCAACGGCGCCGGTACGGCATACCATGTCAACGCAGATGTTGCGCGCCGCCTACGCCATGCCGCCGCAGCGTTACGATGTAATGAAATTTCAGAATGCTGATCTGCCAAACGAAATGGGTTGTGGGGTGTGTTCACAAACTCTGGATATTGGAAATATGCGTACCAGAGTTATGCGAGCAAGCACGCGCCAGTTCCAGTACCTCTATGCTGAAAATGACAACCAATATGAACATCGGTCGACAACCAAGACAAGAGCTCGTACCTGGCGCATCAGAGCCCCACGTCAACCTGGAACTATGCTCGGGCTCAATCGACATGACAGTGTGCGGTCAAGATGCGGAAGGAAAGAAGACACGGCGCGTCTGACAAGATCAGCATTCTGCCAAGGCAGATGGAGTTGATAGGGAATTGGTGTTACAGGTCGTACGAGTACAACAAAGCTACAAAATTGGGGAAGTGAAGAGTACATACAGTGGGGTGATGAACAAAGGGTGAGGGCGATGCATGGCGTGGTATCAATACAGGATGCGGTCCGAAGTCAAAGCGTGAGCGTAGAACGTACAATAAGTATAGTTTAATGGACGCGCGGATCGACCCTGCCCCTAGAACTCGAGCGACTCCTTGAACTTGGTACCGTTGTCAAACTTCCGCATCGACCTGTACCCCGGCTTGCCGTGCGCCGTCTGCCCAGACTGAACGGAGAACCGTCGGTCGTCCGTGCTATCAGCGCGAGCAACGTCGGCGTTGTGGGATGAATCGGCCGAATCGCTGCGCTGCGCGGTCTCGTGGGTGTCGACGGACGTGGGGGATGTCGTGTACGGGTCTTGGTACGCGAGCTGCGGGAGCGCGTCGGTTTCGACCTTGAGCGGCGGCGCCGATAGCTCGACGGACTCGGAGGTCTCGCTCCTTGGTATGTGCCGCGGCGAGCCGGGGGGTGAATACAGCACACGCCCCTGCTTGTCGTGTGGGAAGTGCACGGACGCGTCCCACTCGTCTGTCTCCCCCGAGTTTGCCCTGACCCAACCCTCCCGCTTCCGCCCGCCGAACAGGTTCCGGAACCTCTCCCTCATCCCCGGTGGGCCCAGCGGGCGTTGATAGGTGATGTCCGCGCGGTTTCCTGCGAGGACGCGACGCGCATGGCGCTCGTGGAGATCGTTGGTTTGCGAGCGAAGCATAAAGAAGACGGCGGTGCAAGCGAGGACAACTATGAGGGCAAGACCAACGACGAGGCCTATAAATCCTGCTTGCGAGCCCCCGATTTCGGGGACCCCACCTGAGCTATCAGGTGGGGGACCCTAGAAGAGCGGTTATAGGCTGGTCAGAAGATTCACTGAATTGAATTCTCACCGAGGGCGGTGGCGCGCGACCAAATAAGTGCAGGGCAGACTCCGAGCTATAGCTGCGCAGAAAGCGGCCTGGGACTGCCATGGGTTTGGATTGGTAGCGTCCGTCGCGGTAGATGGTGGTGGTAAGAAGGAAAGCACGCGAGTTGAAGACAGAGGATGGGGTTGGTTGTGACTTCAGGCGGAAGCAGTATGCGTGGGAAAGTGTGGGGTAGCGGGTCGGCGCCGAAAGAGGAAGGTTTCGGTTCTTAAGAGGACGGCGGATCGCCCGCGCCTGAAACTGAACCGAGCCACGGGCTGGTGGTTGTCTCGACTCCAACTCATTCTGCATTCTGACAGGGAGGCTGGGGTGGCCATTCGCCAGCCACGTCTATCCTCGGACCGCACGAGCTAGCAAAATGGGAGTAAGGGTATGTAATTGTCGAAAATCGAAAAAAGTGGTATAGACATGCTAGTCGTAAAGGACATGATGCGTCATAAAGCTCAGTACAACGAAACATAGACATGTGAGCTAACAAGCAGCAACCCGAAACTACGATACAACGAGTCATCAGCCGAAGCGAAGTCTCGTGCCGGTATACGCTACACTTTCACGATCTCAGAGCATCCAGGCCACATGTACATACAGTAAAGGGTCCAGGTCCGTGTTTTGGGCGAGGAGAGGGGTATGGGTATATGCGAGAAAGAGGCGTCTATAAGGGGGCGACTAACAGAGATATTCGCTGAAGTCGAGTGTGTCGAGGGCGTCGAATGGGAGGACTTCGCTGTAGGTGGCTGCGGAGATGTCGAAGTCGTCGAGGCCGGCGACGTACGAGTCGAGGGCATACGACGATCCGGGCGCGCCGCCAAGTAGCGGATCACCTACGAGCGTAGAGTCGGGGCCCATCCCAGCGAATCCATTGGAGGACGACATGTCGAACTGCACCGCGGAGCCGTACGGCTCCTGTATGTGCGTCGGGAAGTCCGCCCGGCGCGGGGTGCGGTCGATGTCGATGTCGAGGCCCGGCGCTGCGAGGGACAGCGAGGGCTCCAGATGATTCTGGGCCTCGAAGGCGGCGCCGTACGAATACGTGCCATCAGCGAGGGGCGAGGGTACGGGCACGGAAGAGCCGACCGGTGTTCGCGCTTCTGAGGAATCAGGAGGATGGATGCTGAGGGAGGGAAGCATCGCCGTAGCCTCGTCCAGCGGCGCTGAATCATTGCTCCAGTTGGATCCCATCACGGTCGAGCTCACGACGGAGAGCGGCGAGATGGTCGCGCTGGGCGCCGTGTTCGAGCGCTGGCGGCGATGGAACAATGGCCCTCGTGACGGCGGCGGGGCAAAATACTCGGCTCGAGTAAGGTCGTGCAGCGACGCCGCGGGAGAGATCTGTGGCGTAGAATAGGTCTGGAGAACATGGATACCTCGTCAGCTAAGTGAAACCATCAAATCAGAAACAGACGCACGCTGCTCGCTGTGTCCTGGAAGGCCATGCACTCCGGAAGCGTGAGTAATTCTGGCAATGACATTGTTGACGAGTGCGGCGCAAGGGCCGAGAAGGGCACTGTCAACTCGCCATACTGCAACTCGAACGCGGGATTCGGAGGCGGGATCGAGACGTTCGGCGAGTACGACCTCTGCCTTGCAGCGCTGCTCGACCGGCGCGAAGTACGATGAGGCCCGGGGCCAGGGCTAGAGGCACACGACTCCGGCTGGATGAAGTAGGTGTGCGCGAAGGGGTATGGTTCGGAAGGGTAGGCCATGTGCAAGTGCGGCAGTGACATCGAGCGACGATGAGCAAGGCCACGCTGAGACGCAGAGTGGGGAAAGTGGGCATCGCGAGGCGTCTCCGGTCCCGGCTCGGGCGAAGATGAGTGCTGGCTAATGGGGCTCGCAGCGGGGGAGTAGTCCGAACCAGAGTCCTGCAGCTTCGCAGCCTCGTTCTCGCGCTTCAGCACAAGGGACTCGACCTGCTCGCGACGGCTGACGGAGCCAGAGGAACGCCGTTTGGTCGGCTTCGTGCGCTTGGGCTTGTAGCGATAGCCGGGGTTGCGCTGCGTGTGCTCCTCGCTCTCCTGCTTCGCGAGGTCCTTGTATACCTGCTTCTGCGCGTCCGTCATGTGCTTCCAGATCGCGCCCGCCCGCTTCGACAAAGTCTTTTCGGGCGTCGGGGAGCGCTCGGAACCCTTCGAATCCTCCGCGTGCTTGCGAGTGAACTCGCAGCGGAAAATGAAGAACGAGTTGCGCGGCCGACGGACACGGTCGGGGTCGTCGTTGCGTCGCGTGACGCGTTTGCTGGGAGGGGAGCCGGAGGATTGTCTATGGGGAGGTGACTCTAGGATTGGGTGTGGCGAACGTCGAAGGGAAGGGACAGGGGTCGCGATTGGCGAAGTCTTCATAACGCGGCGCGAAGACGAAGAGGGGCGTACTACGAGGGGCTTCTGGTCAATGGGGCTACCGAGAGCCCAGTCGTAGACGTCGGGGTATACGAGGGAAGACGAAGAGGACATGATGATGAAGGCTGTAACGTCGTGACAAGGGGTCGTTAGAAGTGAAGGCAAATGAGACGAGAGGGAAGGATGCGTCAGACGTACCCCTGCTTTTATGTGACCTTGTGTGGTAGGAAGGCTCCTTTCAAGACCCGGACCAGCTTGGTATCCCCGGCTCATTGTCTTTTTAGCGGAGGCAGTTTGGCGGCTCCGTGTGGGTGGCGAGAGTTGAGGCACCCTCGATCGTCATCGGCCCTCTGCCTGTTTGGGGACTTGTCTATTCATTGTGAGTCTGGAACCCTGCGTTAATTCCATTAGAAATTGTTGAATTGATAATGTTGGTGGCTGAGCGACCAATGGGATACCTTCCCCGCCCGCTCGCCACGAGGCTACGAAACTCCTCTCCGGAAAGCCACCGAGGAGATGCGGCCAGTCCCTTCCAATTGTAGTCGCTGATAAATCTCTCCTACTGCCTCCGAGAATCTAGGTAGCGTACCGTTTCCTGCCCCGACCGCGGCGGGTTCTGCATTAGGCAGTTCCGTCTCTTGGCACGCTTCAGGCGTCCAACGATCTCGAGTCTGACTGTGTATTCAAGAGCGTGAGTGGGCCTTGACAGTGAGTGGCACAAAATAAAGGGGCCCACCTTGACGCCTTCATCACCTCCAGGAGATCAAAAACATCACGCAACCCCCATCTAAGCCGCAGAACCTCTGGAATCTGATGATGCAACGGACGCGCTGTGTATATCATTCACCCAGACCGTCCCGCGGACCCCGCTTTTCCCGGGTGCCGCCTGATGCCGCACGCAGCGTCGGTGAATTGCCAGGGGCGCGGGCGACGATTGCAGCCGCCAGCTTGCAGTATGCAACGGAGTTCGCGTGAACCGTTAGACGTGGCCTTGAACGTTCAGGACGCGCTGTAGAATGGACGGCACCGTCGGTAGGGGCGCAAATCCGCGGACGATGATGTGTGTGTGCGCGGCTGGGGCAGGCGACCACGGGGTTCGACCGAGGTCAGCATGCGACGATGCTCATTTCCCCTCGTCCGAGTCTCGAAGCTCGGTATCGGGTCGGTACGATTTGCAATTCAATTGACCAGCTTCAGAGTCAAAACAAGCGTTAGGTTCAGAAGACGACGTCTCCCGCGACCCTTCCTGTGTGCCGCCAGGTGCTCGGTTCCCGAAGCGTTCCTCCCCTCGGCCTGCGAGCCTCGTGCTAGCAGCCTGCGTCGCCGACGTGCACCATCCGGTGGTCCCTCTCCGCAGCGACAGCACACGGCGCGCGCGCTCCCACAGTGGGCCTGGCGGGCACTAGTCTGCGGAGGCAGCTTTCGGGGAACCCCGCAGCCATTGTCGTGCGGGGCCCACGGAGGGCACAGGGGCTCGAGGGCGCCCGAGATAGGAGGCTGCCCAGATCAGTCCCGAGAGTGGTTTAGCTGGGTTTAGCCTGTGGTGCGTTGGTGCCCTCGAGATCTACGTCTTTGCAAGCAGCTTGCAAAGAGGCGGATCGTGTGTCTTGCTCTGTCAACTTCGCTGCTCTGCTTGAGCAGCAGATTATGTGGTGGGAGGCTAAATCACCGCGAGACGGCCTGCTGCTTAAGCAATGGCCGGTGTCTGGCGCATGGGCAGATGGGAACCGCAGGGTTGGGAGCCAATAGACAAAGAAGCGGAGAGGATCTCACTTTGTGCGAGATCAGGGACTGTCGCCAGATCTCGATTGGGGTGAAGCGCGCGTCTCCTCCTTCCTTCTTCAGGCCGGTGCGCGGCGGCCCACTCCTCTCCTCGTCTCAAGGGATTTGCCACACCGTCGAGCGTGGTGTTCACGGCGGAATACTGCTTTCAGCGTCGCATGTCTGGGAGGGCCGACGTCCTCCATTTCAGCGCCCTGCCGTCCCGGGAGCCCGTCGCAGACGACACCGTGATACCCACGAGCCCCCGGTCGACGGCATGCTCAGCCACCTGGCCCATACCATCGGAAAATCGGGGGCGGCGATGAATATCCTGCCCAGGAGTTCGTCTGTGGATAGTATGGTCGGAAAAGGGCATCGCGGTAGTATTGTTATAGCATAATTCGTCGCATTTACGGGCAGTGAAGCCAGCAAGGAAGGCTACTCATGAAATCAGGACGAATCCATCAGAATAAAATGGCTGTGGGAAAGCGGGAACTCACACCATATTGTTGTCGACACAAGGCACTTCAACCTGATGGCCGTCGCGAATGCAAAGTACTTGGAATCTTGTCCGTTAGCGCGCCCCGCCGCGTAGCCAACACCGGAAGATTCACAGTGCCTGGGATTCAGAGGGTCGTCTGGTTGATTTCACAGTGCCATCCATCCGTCTGTTTCTCCGGGCCCTGGTGGAAGAGCGACTAGCAGCGCCACTCGCTGTCAGCAGAGGCGAGGCCAGGTCTGCAATGAATAACATATCTCCAGAATCAATCGCGGTAGACGGACTCTCCGTCACCGTAAAGAACAACTCCGAGGACTCTTCGGTCGCTAAGCAATATCGCACGTGATACCGCCACCGACGCAACCCGGCCTGGCTGCCGCGGCGAATAGCGTAGGATAAGTTGCCGTAGGGTGTCTCTGGGCGGGCATTAGCAACTTCGGGGCTGAGTCGTAAGCTCTGCTGAGAGACCGGTAACCCTGAAGCTTGAATTCCGAGTCTAGTTGCCTTCGTCCCGCTGACGCACAATGCCGGGCTTGTTTTGGGCCCCCAGCTATCGCTAGCAACTCAGAATACGCCAGAGCTACCCAAGAGAGGCAACAGAGCTACGCTGCGCGGCGCCTTCAACAGAACATAATAGAAAGGGCCCTCGCTTGAGGGCACGCTAGCCCGAGGCTAAAGCCCGGCGCTGGGAAGACGATTTGCTTCCGCTTCAAAATGCCGAAGAGAGGGGCGAGAGAGGCTGGACCTGCCGTCGGCGCGCAACGCGTGCACTGACGGCCACCCTCGAGATTGCGGCACTATGGCCTCCGGTAAATGAGCGGACTCCTTCGCTCGAGCCTGTCGCCACCGTATAATGCAGATTCATACGCAGGCGATCACTACCATCGGTACCGAAGCAGGCGTCCAGGGGTTCGGGAGCGGCGCAGGGGTGCGTTTAACGTTGAACTTGAACGATGGCAGGAGGGGATGTGCTCGTAAGAGGACCGGTGCCACTCCGTGAGCAGTGATCACGCCTCAGCAGCGAGCTGATCGAGAATAATTCCTCCCAACGAAACGCAGCCCGCGGCAGCTCGACGTGTTCTCATGTGCCCGGCGTGTCGCCGTGAGCCTGCTGTCGCCCTGTTCGAAGCCACAAAAAATGAATCTCGGTGGTTAAAAAATCTGGATATACACTCACCAATTTGTAGAACGATTTTTGCCACTGACGGAATGGAAGTCCAACGGCGACGGCAGAGCGCTGGGCGCATCATGATGCTCGTCGCCGTTACACGTTGCTTCCGACGGCGGCGCGCGACGACTGACCCAAAAATCTATTGTCCACCTATTGGGTCAGCACAGAGTCAGCATACGGTCAGCCACAGATAATCGCCAAGTGGCGAGGACCCACCTACCGGTTCTGATCGTGAGGGTGGTCATATGTGAATCATGAGGTACTGAGCGCGGGTTTTCATCTCAGCGATAATCTGGGAAAAGCTGGATCAGGGAGGTAAGCGACGGGGAGGCGGAGACTCTCACTCACCTCGGACAGACATGGGGACGAAGCAGGATGGGAGCCATACGTGCGGTCCAAAGAGGATGAAAGCGTCGAAGCACAACCAAGTCCAACCGTCGTACATACGCGCAGTCTGATGCTTTACACGATAAAGTTGTACGTAACTGCACAGAGGGGGATCTGAAAGTCAGTGACGGCTCGGCGTTTGCAGGAGACTCACGTTGGGATGCATATCGCCGGCGTGCGCCGCGTCCTGGACGCAACTCGGATTGAGGGTACAGATTGCAGCTGGCTCTGCATCAGAAATGTGTATAAGCAGAGGCAGGCCTGGGAGCCCGACGCGGAGTCTCGACCGCTTCCGACATCGACTCGCATGAGGCCGCAGGACGAAGTGGGTGAGGGCCGGCGCCCCCCGTTCCACCGCTTCGCATGTGGCTGATGCCCATCCCCGACACCCGCAGCGGTGATATTTCGCGCGGTCGGCGCTGCTCAGCTTTAGCATCAGAGGGAGTTGGCGGGGGCTCTGCAAGGATGTGCTCGTTGGCAGCGACCAAGTCGACAATGTGGTCGAAAATCAAGGGAGATTCCCCACCCGGCGTCTTCGCGGTTGCCATCGCCCTGGCGAGCACGTGTCCCCGATGGTTGCCATATACGGATCCCGCCCCGCCCGGCGCCTGCACAACATCTGAGCCGTCGGGGAGTGCCGAGTCATAACGCACGCCGTCCTCCTCGTTGTCGTCGCGAGCACCTCGCGTTTCCGACTTGTTGCTCGTACCCTGCAGAATAGATGGCTCGTCCTCGCCATGGCCCGTCCAACACAATCGTGATCAAACTAGGTGCGGGAGACAGACTCACAGACGTTGTACGCCGTTCGACGCGACTTTGCAGGGACATCCTCCATCGTCCATGAGACAACACACCAGCCGCTACTGTCGACGCTCTCCGGGATCGTCGAGACAGTCGTCCATCTCCGCGCGCAGGGTCACAAGGTCGTTCTTGTGAGCTCTGGGGCCATCGGCGTGGGTCTGAAGCGTATGGAGATGGCCAGTCGCCCAAAGAGTCTGTCTGGGAAGCAGGCGAGTATCGTCCGACGTCTACAGGCTCTGTCGCTGAGCTGATACTTAGGCGTTGGCCGCTATTGGACAAGGCAGACTGATCGCGTTATGGGACAACCTGTTCGGCCAGCTAGGCCAGCCAATTGCTCAGGTGCTGCTCACGCGGGGAGATATTTCCGATGTAAGTCCCGTTACGATGATATCAAGCTTCTAGTCTCAAGGACGCTGCAGAGAACACGATACTTGAATGCCGTAAACACGTTCAAAGAGCTGCTTTCGTTGGGTGTAGTACCCATCGTCAACGAAAATGACACGGTGTCCGTCAGCGTAAGTTTCGCTCGCGTTTTCGCGTTCAAGTTCTCACGTTTGTACAGGAAATAAAATTCGGCGACAACGATACACTTTCCGCCGTCACGTCCTCCATGATCCACGCCGACTACCTGTTTCTCCTCACGGACGTAGACAGCCTGTATACCTCAAACCCTAGAAAAGATCCGCACGCAAAGCCAATAGAAGAAGTCTCGTCCATCTCCGCTATTCGTTCTCAAGGTAGTCATCTACCATGCCAACGTTAATTTTACGCTTATTGACGCTTTACATCCCAGTCAGCACGACGACGCTTGGCTCGAGTTTGGGTACGGGAGGAATGGAAACAAAACTTATCGCAGCCGAAATTGCAACCGCGGCTGGAGTCACGACGATCATCACCTCGAGCAAAGACCCCCAGAGCATCTTCAAAATCATCGAGTACAACAACAGCCTCAAGTCAGGGACTTCCACGCCACTCCGCTCAGGCAGGTCAAGCCCTGCTCATGGGACACCAACCCAAACGCAGGACGCTTCGACTCCTCGACTACCCATCTCACGCCCCCCACACACCCTCTTCAAAGCGTCCCCGACGCCGCTACGCGACCTCAAATCATGGACAAGTCACACTCTCAACCCCTCCGGAAGCGTCATCATCGACTCCGGGGCCCATCAAGTCCTGTCGAGACGCGAATCTGGTGGAAGGCTCCTCGCCGCGGGAGTTCTTGGGGTGCGGGGAGCATTCGCATCAGGCCAGGCGGTTCGCATTGTCATTCGCCGTCCGCCAGTGTCCGTCGACCGGTTTGATCAAGCCCAGGCCGAAAAGGACGCGGAAACATACTTGCAGGGCTCTCAGACGCAGCCCGGAACCCCGGATTTGCCTGCGGCTGGATCCATGACGTCGTCGATATCGACAATCGACCATATGCTGGGCGTGACGCTCTCAACGTTAGACACCGATGTAACACCATCTGCGACGTCTAGAGCGCTGCCGGACGACGATCATGTGCTTCTTAACGATGTGAAAAACGATAGCGAGGATTGGGAGGTGGAAGAGGTCGGCCGGGGCTTGGCGAACTACAATTCTGCACAGATGGATCGTGCGAAAGGATTGAAGAGGTGAGTATCATTATGTCGAAGCGTCGTATTGTGCTGACCAGCCGTGCCCATTATAGTTCCCAGATAGCACAAGTCCTCGGGTACGCCGATTCGGAATACGTAGTGGAAAACATTACTATTCGTGTACCGCCGTAACAGAACAACGTAAAAAGCGTCCGGAGTCTATACAGACGTCTTGGACTTTTTCGCCTTTTTGCCGTGGGCCTCGCCCTCTCCCTTGCGCTTTTTGGGCTTCTTCTCGCCATCATGCTTCTCTGCTGATACGGACGGTATGTCTTCTGGCGGGTGGCTGATGTCCATATCCACGTCGTTCGCGGACGCCGTCGTCGTCGACGTGGGCTCCGGGACAAGGGAGCCCGCAGGCATGAACCGATGCTTGAGCATCTCCTTCGGGTACGACGGGCGCGGTGGGTTCTGGTGCGTGAGCCATGATCGGTCGACGTCGGACGCGTCCGAGGGCACCGGCTGGGGGACGGCAGGCCGCGCTTGGACCACGATGTGGCGCGTTGGGAGAGGCGGGGCTGTGATGTTGAGAGCCATGAGACCCCGCGGACGGAGCAGGCAGAGATATGAGAATGGCGGTGCGCACCGTGATAGAGCTTGCCCCCCTTTCGCTTGCGCGGCAGCAGACACGACAGCCCCCTGACCTCCTCCGCGCTGATGGCGTCGTGCGGGCCCGCTCCGAGCGTCCAGACGTCGTAGGACGCGTGTTTGCGCGCGAGCGAGCCTATCCGCGACGTGGTCGTGTGTGAGGGCGCATCGAGCTTCAGGTTCTGCAGATGCTTCGCTTTGACCTGCAGTGTTTTCGTTAATTGTGTGGGCACAAAATAAATAAATTGTCCTCACTCCTTCGGGAACCCGCACGATCCACAGCTCGAGATCTTCGTCGTCCTTCAACGAGTCCCAGTCGAAATCCTCGTCGACTTCGAGCTGAGACAGAGTCGCGCCGTCTGGAACTTTGTAGGCCCAGTCTGTGTTCGTTCCCTCATTCTTGCCATGGGGAGTAATGACCACCGAGGGTTGGCCTGAACCTTTCGCTTTGCTCTTCTCCTTTGACTTTTTCTGAGATTTCTTGGACACCATGGGCTCCGGAGAAGACGACGAGGCCCTGTCTGAGTCCATGTCGTGAAATGAATCTGAGAGGAGAGACGTTCGTCGGGGGAATAAGAGGTATGAATGAACTTTGAGCTTGCTTGAAGATTTGGGAGAAAGGCGCCGTCAATTGATCTCGGATCTGTAGCAGCGTTGATGCGCCGTTTTCCTAAAAGGGTGAGAACGCTGACTTGAACTCGAACCTCTTTGTCCCGGTTGCTACAAACTGTACACGGCTGCTCGACGACATAGAGCTGACCACAGAGTGGAATCACAGTTTCTCATATGATAACAGTGCCCATTTTAGTCTTCTACCCTTTGCTGGGACAATAATTATGAAAATCGCACCCGAAACGTATATCTCCGTCCTCAGTCTACGGGATGTGCAGAAGGCCAGGATCCTCGAGCTCGACGCAGCCTATTCTTAGATCACGTATTTTGGTAAGTTTACATCTTTCGAAAGTCCTGACGCTATCTGACCGGACACCTGATAGAGTTCGCCGCCCAATAATAAGTGTCCATCGCTGATGTTTGCTCACACGGCAGCGGCACACTGCCTCCGTGGCCACCCTCTTACTCCGCGCACTCCTCAGTATGCAAAGCGATCTCACTTTCTATGCTGGTAGTGCAAGCCACGTCTTCCAGCTCGGGTTCATTCCGGTATATGCGTGAGTACACCCAAACGGGGCCTATGGTAACGCTTTCTGACCCCCGCTGCGTAGCCTCGCGGTACTGGCGTGCTGGTGTTTCTTCTCGAAAATGCAGACTGGCTTGAGTCAGGCGTGGTCTTTGAAAACTGGATACGTTGCGAATTTGCTCGTGTGAGTTCGTGGAACAAGATGGTCTTGCTTCTCAATGGTGGAGCTTGAACGAACGGGCAGATCACTCCAAATATTGACCTTTTTGAGTCTCGTCGTGGCCACGATATACTACCACGGCCATCCCGGGATAGAATTAAGCCAACGGCTACACCCGTTTTGGTCAGTTTTGGTTCGTCTCAACCCGTGTACCTCACTGAGACGTCTCCTCAGGTCTCTCAAAGTATGACTCTCATTCTTGAATTCTTACCGTATTCTGATGTACCTGCACTTTAGCTGGCCATCTTATCCACGGTAACAATTATATCCCCCACCTGTCTTTCAGAGCTGTCTTTTCCATGTACTGACGTGATACCAGGCGACTCTGCATCTGTTGTGTCAGAGTGTCCTCGCCTACGTTCTGTTCTCGCAGGGTACGTGGTGACCTGTCCGCCGCATTTGCCCAGACCGATCTCATTCATGAGTAGTGCTGGATTCTAACAAATGGTTCGCACGGGTAACGGTACGTGCTGTTATAGTCGATGCTCGAGTGTCAGGGACTAAGACAGTTGCGTCTAGTTTCCCATGATACTCGGTGTTTATGGTGCGCCTCAAGATCCATTTGTTCTGCAGTTCGACTCGTTGCTGATACTGCCGATACTACAGGTTACAAAGCTGGTACGTCCAACTCACGTCCCGTGAGAAGCTCCATACTGACGCCACTTCGTTCAAGTCATTGTGTGAGTTACATTCCTTCAATACATCTTGCCGGCTTAGCCCAACGTTCCAGCTTACTTTACCCCTTCTTCGGCGCCCCCCTCGCAAGGGTCCTCGCAGTGCGCTCAGCATTTTCCCCTCCAATTTGGATCGATATAACATCCAATAGTTATCACTTGCAGGTGATGCTATGGCCGCTGTTCCAGATATAGCCATGGTTATCACGATCTGGGTCGGGACCCATCGCGCCAAAGGGGAACGCAAAGTGTATGTCCCATGGTTGCAGCAACTATACACGTGCCTTTGACTATATAGCATCCTATTGCAGACGCCTTGATCGCTTCAGTAGCTTCGTCATGTTAGCCTGGTATCTGCGCCACATCCAAATGTAAGCACTTCAGCTCTCAGCTCCCTCGCTAGGCTGATTTGCACGTCTGATAGGTGGTCTCCTTGGCTCGGTACACTTTTCGGAGTGAGTGCATTACAAGTTCATTGTCGATCATTGTTCATTCTTTGGTGTCGCAGTATGATTACTATGGTCTGCTGTGCTCCGCCGTGAGCCTCCACGCCTACCAGTTGACCATGATCTGTGAGTGCAGCCGACCTCTAAGTCTAAGCGTAGAAACTAACCAACGCGCAGTCTATCCTCTCGTTATCTGGCGCGTGTACGTTGACCCTTTCGATATTGTACACTGAACCAACGCGGCTGATTCCGTCATACCAGCTTCTCTGTGCTTTCACAGGATGATTCAGGCGCAATGGAATTCCCGCAGAAGCCTGAAATCCTCGTGGGAGTGCCGAAGCCCCAGTCGGTTGCACGCTAGCACAAAGTCTATCATACATTACGAATTCATCTTCCTATCTTTCCCTCGCGGTTAGTGCTGCCCAGGAACTCGCGCGTTGTCTCCACCTTTTTTTCTACGGTTCTTTTTCGCGAAAGAGCATCCCCGCAGGGTGCGAGTCGTAGCTTCCTGACAGTCGAATTTGACGGAGCGGCGTGGCAAGTTCTTTCGAGTGTCGTCACGGACGTGACAGCCATATGGAATGTCACACGCTCGCTGGTGGGTGGGACAGGTCTGACGTGCGTTGCTCGACAAAGAGGGCCGTAGGTGCGTACGCCTGTGCTCACGGCCCCGACCCGCGCTTGCTTACGCTGTCTGCACGTCACAGCAACCACCGCCCTGTCACCAGCCCGTCCGCATAAAGCGACACGCCCGTCCTGCCTTGGTCCCAGCTGTAACGCGACACCTGCTCATTGATCCAAGAAGCCCGAGGCCCTCATGCGGACACCCGCATCTAAGGCCCGCAGCGTACCCGACCGGGCCCCAGCGCTGCCTGCAACCCCTCGACGACGTCGGCGACGCGCTATCCGCGCTTCCGCCCTCTCGTTGCTTTGCGCACCAATGCATGCACCTGGTCGCCGCCGCCGCCTCCCTCTTCCTATTCGCTGCCCGCTCAACCAGCTCCACTCTCACATATGCCCTTCTGTGGTCAAGGTTAGGGTTAGGCTCACCCCGAAACCTTCTCCCAAAAGACGTGCCGGCTGCCCCGCGAGCAGTCGATGGGGCTGTTCAGGTACGGTCTCCACCGGCTTTGACTCGGAGCATCACCTCAGCCCCGGTGCGTATAAGTAGGGCATCGGCGTATGAGTGGGAGTGCCGTTCAAACTGCCATCATGCCCAACATAAACGCCACTCTAGAGGAGTTGCTTGACTTGAATTTCTTTTCCGGGAGCGTATCAGATGTGCTTCCACTACTGGTGATACCTGCTGTTTGGTGAGTTTGGTGCAGTTCCAACTCTCATTGAGCGGTCCTGAGATGGTCCATTATGTAGCTGTTTCACGGTCACCTGGAAATACACCAGACACTGCTTTCGCTTACCTGAGTTGCTGTCGACTGACAAAGTAGCAATGCAAGCGTTGGGCTGTTCTTTCGGCCTTCGGTGAGTCCACAAGAACGAAACTGCAGGTGTTGCAGTTGACAGGTGTATAGCCTCCTTCAGACAATGAGCATCAGCCTGGTCGTGTACAATGCCGTGAACTACGGCACTCGCCCTGATATTACCTTCTCCGATACCATGCCGCCGCATTGGTAAGTATAGTCATAGTCACTCTTTACCTGTACCCTTACATTTACTTACCGCCCAAATTGTAGGACGTTGAAGGTACTTTTATAATCGCACGGATTTCTTTGTGTCGTTGATGGCTACATTCTTCGTAGACGGACCTGTTTTATACGGTAGTATATTTTGGGCCAAGAGAAATACGCGAAGCTGACCGTGACCACAGATAACAGGTCGCATAATCTCGCAGGTCATCCTTTGCAAGATAATCTATCTGAACGGTATGCAATTCTACACGTTCTGCAGAAGCCTCAAAATCTGACCAGCTGCCCTGTTCCTAGTTTCAAACCGCAGCAAGCTGTTCGCGACATTTACAGTACGTCTGTGTCATCAGATGTATACCAATGATATGCTAAATTTCCGTAATTGCAGGCGTCCATCATTCTCGCTGAACTCGGTGCGTCATCTGTCTTTGATGGATTGTCGATTTCATACATTTAACTTCCAATGCCCCCGCCGCAGTTTATGCCATATGTATGTCATTTATCACCTTCTGAGATGATCATATAGTTGTGCTAACTTCGCGATCCGAATCTTCCCCGCAGTGTCGATGTAGGTCATCTTCAAGTCAAAACGCATTTTGCGCTGATGATTTCATTTTAGCTACAGAATCGACACAACTCTAGGAAACCACATCACGGTAAGTCCTTTCAAGATACAAAGAAAGAAACATCGGCTGATCGAACGCAGACTATCATTCTAGGCCAACTACTTTCCCTCCCGTTCGAACTTTCCTTGGTATCTGTGGTTTGCCTGTATACAATGTTCGCTCGGCGCGAGAGAAAAGCGTACGTGATGCAGAACACTACACCTTTTCTCGGTGCTAACAAATTCAAAACAGCCAGCTGCACGCTCTACTCAGAATATTACTTTGGGGATCCTTGCTTCCTGTGATATTTAGGTGTGTACGCTCCCGCCGAGTGTCTCATTTTAAAACTGAACACTGGTCATCCAGAGCCTCATACGTCATCTACGCCCCACTCAGTGTACGCCCATAGCAACTTTCGGCCCTACTATCATGCTCATTCAGGGCCGCCGTAGCTGCTTGTATCTCAAGACCTCCTGCGCCGGATAACGCAAACCCACATCCTTACAGAGTTTTATGTTTTGGGCAGCCGTAAGTGTTCTCGTATCCCCGCGAGTGGAGTAACGATGATGATTTTGTACCCCGCAGTGTACCCGCTCATCCGCCTCCCCACGTGAGTTTCGCCCTCACGTTCATTTCGTGCGCTCACATTGGATGGTCCAGCATTTCCATCTTCTCAGTTCCTGCACAGGACGACGAATACTTGCGCGCGGTCTCTGCAGAAGTGAGCTTGAAGGCTGAGAAAGAGAAGGTTTGAGACGCCAGTTAAGGCGCGATATTTCTGCAAGCGCAAACCCCGTTAACCCTTCCGACGAGTGGACAGCATGCCCATCGTTATACAGTGCATTATATGGACATAGGGTACGGTGTTATGTTGATACACATTATCGAAACGAAATTATCTTGATGCAGCATGACTTGAATCACTATCGAGGGCGTAAGTTCAAGTCGTCATAATCAATATAATACTTTGACACGTACATGTTCACAACAGTCGTCAGAAGCTGTCCTTCTTCACCCTCTTCGCCGTCCCTTTTCTCCACGGACTGCGAATGTTGTTCCCCCGGACCAGTGATACGTATGGAAGGTAATTGATGAGTCTCTCCCTGCTTTTCGGGGCGAGGATACCTATAATTATCGAGAATAAGCCATTGAACAATGATGGAGGATTCCGACGAGCGTACTCTGAGTCTGCCTGCCTTCTGGAATCCAAGTTCGCGTTGAATAGGCCAGTAACGACTGCAGAAGATGCGATAACGCTAAACGTAGACATTAGGATCTCCTACTGAACATCGAAGTGAACCATCGACATACCTAACTGTACATCCAGGGATAGCAAAGAGGATGCTCATAATGTCTATTGCGTCATATACCGAGTTAGAGTAGTCGCGCAACTCTGAGTCGATGACCTACCATTGGTAGGCACGATAGATAGTACCAACATGGGTACAGACGTCGCCACCGTCACCAGACCATAAAAGATACCCTGCGTGAACACAATTTCCGACAACGTTTTACGAACGCCAAAGGACGCCCTCCTAATCGTGCTGGCCAACGGTAGCGGCAGTCCCTGCGCCCGTAGTCCAGTTATGGTCAAGAGGAGTGTGATGAAGTCGAAGCTCAACGCTAGACACTCGTGATAAGCATAGACTAAGAAGGATATTATGGGCAGACGTACTGAACACGTAAAATCCAAACAAGGCTCCTTTGGCGTGTTCGGTGTCGATGATGCACACCAGGGGAGACGCAGAAGGGTCAGTCGACGCGGTGTCCACAGGTGCTGGAGCGAAGAACGAGGCGGGGCGAAAGGAGATCCTAGGTGCTGCGGCTCCCAGGACGAGCCCATAGGTGTAGTGCATTGCACATAGCGCTCGTAGTATCCACACAATAACAGTCGCTGGTTGCCGTCGTAGCCAAGGGAAAGCACTGAAAGGGCGCTGGTGCTCGGATGAAGGCATCCTGGCTGCGCTCCAGAGAGCTATGGCGCGTAATGCTAGGTTTGTAGAGGCGGAAGCTATTGCGACGTTTCCTGTCACCTGGAAGCAATAATTCAGTATCTCTATTTTTGCGAGGAGTGTAACATACAGTGATTAGTCGTAGGATGTCTGGCGAACACTATCAGCGAATGGTGCCGGGAGTGGCATAGTTTGAAGATACTCACGGATTCCCGAGCAAACGATAATAGGTGGTATTGGCATATGAGAGATTGTTACTCTTCACGCCCGAGTCAAAAAGCTAGGCGAGCATAGAGACGTGGTGGCGCACTTACATGGTAAACAACGACACAAGGTTCGAATACCGCCCGATCAGGTACGGAATCTACTTCAAAGTCAGCGAAGACAAGCTGTCAAGAAGATCGACAAGGAGCGTACATGGGCGAGCTGGACCCTCGATCTTCTCCTCAGAAGCGGGATCTCTACCGCGGAGAGCGTGAGCACGAAGTACCATCTGTGAGGTCACGTAAGTAGCGGGATGAGAAAAACCCTGGGTGGCTTGTGCGTACAAGTACATCCCAAGCATAAAAACAGTAGTCTGTGCAAAGAGATACATGACCAGCTGCAGCACGGAGGGGCTCATCCAGTCAACCATGGTACTGGTGCTGGGGGAGACGAAGTGCCGAGTTGGTAATGGTATTTGAGTCCGAGTCGTGCGGCGGGAACGCTCCAGGTGCCATGCCATAATCTGCCATAATCGGAAACTAGTCGCATAGAAAGACTAGCTGCCAGCTGTTGATTCGGTCCAAGGTCGCCCTGGATGGCTAGATTAGTGTGAGCTAGTTTGATTGTTGCTGCAGCGGGAATCAGCGCATGGCGTGTCGGCTACGGTTCCTGGCGTCAGAGAAGAGAGTGACGAGATTTTCGACGGAATGCAGGAGATGTACGTTACAGGTGTTGGAAATATACGGGACGCTCAGCGGACACTGCGGCGACTGTTGATAGTCACTCATGTTGGGCGGAAACTTTGGAGGAGTTGGAGAGGAGGTTTGGTCTCGTACGGTCGGGAAGAATGATGATGGGGATAGAGCTGGTTTATGACGTTTGTATATCGTCAAGAACATGATGATTTGACTTTCGTATGTCCCATGACCGCGAAATGAGGTTAACAGCAAAGAGGGACAAAGCGAGTGAATCGCGCTGGCGTCGGACGAGGCAAAAGTCATGTTGCCGGCCCGCGGCCCGTCCGGACCCTTTCCCCGCATCGACGCGACTTCATCCTCCCCATCCTTTCTCTCACAGTCCTACCATCATGTCGGACACCAACGCGACACCTCGGTCATCTACTTCCACTCGTATCTCTGCGAGCGACAGGCTGACTGTCGTCGCGTCGCACTTTAGGTCCGGCTCGCGGCGCAAAGTCGTCGTTACACGGAATCTTGGCCCAGATGTGATGCCGCTGCTGCTCGAGAGACCAGAGCTTGACGTGAGAAGATCTTATTTGTGAATGAGTGGATGATATACTGATAGGTTGCTGTAGGTCGTTGCCTGGCCAGAAGAAACCGCTTGCGATCGCAAATGGTTTCTCGAGAACATCGTAGGGGCCGAGGCCATCCTTGTCATGCTATCTGAGAAAGTAAAGCCCATTCTTTTGGCTCTGCGTTGCTAGTGTGTTGAAGATTGAATAGGTAGACAAGGAGGTGTACGACACTGGTACGAAACGGCTCTCACGATTGCAGTGGCGCGAGGGTCGCTCAGACAACCTTCAGCTGGGCCCACCTTGCGCATCGTTTCTACGATGTCAGTTGGATATGGTAACATGACTACCTCTTAACGAGTTTGTATTGAACTGACCAAGTTGACAGAACATCTTGACCTGAAGACTGCAGCGGAGCGTAAGATCAAAGTGGGCTACACTCCTGACGTTCTCACCGATGCAGGTATGATACGTCCTTGCATCCTCTATGAATGGTTCTGATGCTCTGTTCAGTCGCCGATATATCTGTGATGCTTGCCCTCATGGCGGGGCGGAACGTGAAGGAATCCATGGCGGTGGTACATGGAGGAGAGGTTAGCTTGATTTCCTCAATACTTGAACGAATTCTGACTCACGCTTCCATGTGTAGTGGGTAAACAACCCATGGTCTCCATACGCATTCTGTGGGCCTCAAATGAGCGCGAACTGGCTGAGTCAAACTCGGACCGTCGGCTTCCTGGGCTTCGGACGCATCTCCCAAGCAACCCTCAAACGTCTCGTGCCTTTCGGTTTCACGCATTGCCTCTACACCTCCAACCCCACGTCAAAGCCAGACCCCGCCGCAGACTCTGAACTCGCTCGCCGATTCGGGGTGCAATCCGTGAAGAGAGTATCGTTGGACGAACTCGCTGCAGGGAGCGATGTTTTGTTTGTGCTGGCGCCGGGCGGAAAGGAGACTTACCATATCGTGAACGAGACGTTCTTGAAGAAGATGAAGAAGACGGCTGTACTTGTGAACACTGCCCGTGGATCCTTGGTCGACTCTGATGCCCTCGCGAAGGCTGTGAGGGAACGGTGGATCTGGGGTGCGGGTGTCGACGTCGTCGAGGGTGAGCCTGCCGTCGCGAGTGACCATCCCCTTGTCAAAGAGCCAAGGTACGTGAAGCGCATTTCATTTTCATTCCTTCTGACACCGTGGGTAGATGTGTCGTTCTTCCGCACATCGCGAGCGCAACGAACGAAACGCGGGTCGGGATGGCGACGATGGCTGCCCGGAACCTCCTTGCAGGCCTGGCTGGTGAACCGATGCCGTCGGCATTGGTCACATAGTCCCGCGAGTCTTCACTTCTACTAGTCGAAATGTAATAGCTGTCATCAACTTAAACGGTGTACAATACATGCCTGAAGGAATGCTTGATAACACTTTGAACCAGCCAACCTGAAGTAGAGTGATATCGAGTAGTGAAAATAAAGTATACAGGGAACCTGCATTAGTATCTGTTCCTGCGAGGGCCCCACCGGCCGCCACCGCCTCTTCCACTGCGTCCACCATAGTCACCTCCGTCGCGATTTCCATACCCGCCACCGCCACCGCCACCTCTATTTCCACCTCCGCTATAGCCACCACCGTTGTACCCGCCTCCGCCGCCGCCACCATTTCCTCCCCTATTCCACTGTTCCTCACCATCATCGTGCCCTGCACCGTTCTGCCGTGGTGGAGGACCTCCACCTCCAGCATTCGACCCGAGGCCAGGTACGCCGTCACTCGACGAGCCAAACCCAGGGATAGAATCCTCCTCGCGCGCATATCCTTCCGGGACGCCTCCAGGCTCGTCCCAGCTCGGACCAGGTCCCGAGGAAAAGCCCGGCACGAACGCGTCCTCGTCGTCGTCCTGGCCAGAGGCCTCCGGCGGCTTCTCTCCCCCGCCGGAGAACACGGACGAAGCGTCGCCGGGGCGTTCGCGGCACCAGAAGCGCGTCGTGTGGTCGTTGGACGCGGTGACGAGGATGTGGCCGAGCGGGTGGAACATCATGGACCAGACGTTTGAGTCGTGCGCCTGCGAGAGCGTGGCGCGTGGCGTGACTTGCGGGGTCATTGCGCCTGCTGGTGTTCCGCTCGCTGGTGCGCTGACGGCTGGTGCTTCTATTGGGCGGGCGTCGGCTGCTGCTGAGAGATCCCAGTGGAGGACTGCGCCTTCTGAGCCGCCTGAGACAAGAATTGGGTGGATTGGATGCCAGGTGACGGCTACGGGCGCGAATTAGCACACACTATGATACGAGTTTAGTACTACTTACAGCAGACTTCCTTCTTGTGACCGCGAAGGACTTGGAATTCCTTCATCATCCGGATATCGAAGACCCGGACGGTCTGGTCTCGTGAAGCACTGGCAACGAGGTTCCCATCGGGAGACCAAGCGAGAGCTTGGATTGTGTTTTTGTGGTAATGCCTAGTAACAATGTCAGATCACAAACAGAGCCGATGTAGCTGCGACGTACAAGGTCGAGAGAACTCTGCCAGTTCGAGGGTCCCAGAATTTGATCATGTTGTCCTTACTTCCAGAGACAAGAAGACCTTTGGTACTATGCCATTCTACACACTTGACGTCCCAGCCGTGTCCTATGAAGACGATGAGATTCACTTCACAGCATATAGGCCCACACGCACCTGTCAGGACTCGCTCTTCTCTGCTCTCCTCGAACGACCATATCCTGATGGTTGAATCGTCGCTTGCTGTAGCAAACCGCCCATCGTCTGGACTGAAGCTCAGCCCTCTGATAGCTTCGCGGTGTCCTTGCCACGCCGTCAGATTGTTCATGTTTGGCTGGAAATACTTGATGACCCCGCTCTGGTCTGCTGAGCCTAGGTATAGCCCTGAGTGTGAGAACTGCATCGTTCGTACAGCGGTGTCGTGGGCTTGCAGGATCGTTTCAAAGTTGAAGGTTTGGCCATTCCAGAGCGTGAATTCGCCGCTGGTCGACCCTGTCAGAACGCGACGGCCTTCCGGTGTCCACTGAGAAACACAGGTGAGCTTAAATAGTACCACTACAGAGCGTAACGAGACCAACCGTCACGCAATTGACAGGGCATCGAATCTTGTTGGTCGAGGTATGGACAAACTTGGTGCACAACGAAGTCGACGCGTTTTCCGGGTACGCTTTTGGGGGCAACAGCTAAGAGCAACAAATATATTTTGTGAGCCATCCTAGACGATACATTTACCAAGGTTGTCTGTCCTACATCGATGATATACGGCGGTGCTGGTCTGAGGTACGGCACGTACGTCGACGACGGCCGCAGTTTGCGCAACTGTAATTACGGTGAGAGTGAGCACAAATTCACGTATTGGAGAAACGCACCAATGTCCATCTGCCCATAGGCCCTCCATAATCGACTGTCCTCCTTGGCCGCACTTTCCTGACCTTCCCGTCCATCGACAACCTGGCGGCAGCCATCTCCATCTCTGGTGTCATTTCGTCTGGCGGAGGCGGTGGTGGCACTGCCAGGTTTCTTGTTGGTCGCCATGCGTATGGTTTGGTTTCTGGCGAGGGTTGCACGCCTGGAGGCAAGAGAACTGGTAAGGAGCTTGAGGTCGCCATATTCGCCGTGAGCGAGGCTGGTCAGTGAAAGAAGTGTTCACTGTTTTGCACGTGAGCGAGTCGATACTCTGTTCAGATAGGGCTATATAGAGCCGGGGAAGGGGGTAGAGGGCGGCGTGTTGTGCGAAGAGAAAAGCCGGTACGCTGAGGAGACCTTCGCGTTTGTTATTCGAAGAGGCGCCGAATAAGCAGCTCAGGTAATTAATCGTGGGAATAAAGAGCGGATCAAATGATGCGCTCTCCGCTGCACGATCCGAGACGTTCTGGTGATATTGGGACACGTTGGAGAGTTAATTTATAGGCGCAACGCACGCAATCAAAGTGAATATAATCCAGTCTTCGCATTCTATCGTGCTCAGAGTGAAAAGGGAGCCTATATTATAACGTTTTACGAATAAAGGTCCATCCTACAATCGAAATCTAAACACAGAAGCTTTTTGAAAAGCGGCGTCGAAGCGCACAACAGAACTCGAGAACACCATGAGTGGTTCCCTCGCCATCGTCCATAGACCCATAAGAACAGGAACAGCTACTGCAGAAGCCCCAAACACGGTTGAACGGGTAGTGCCCTTGTACGGACCTAACCTGTCGCGGAGGTATGTGTTCCAAAGGATTCGGTAACCCTCAACAGCATGGCATGCAACACCCACGACGAGACCCGTGTAGAGAACCCACGAACGTATGGGCCACGTCGTCAAGCCGTATTTGACGTATTCGAAGTCGAGCTCGGACGGGCTCAGTGCGTCGATGGGAGGGTGGGGGTCGGACGGGAACACCCGGTGGACGAGGTAGTGCATCGGCAGGAATAGTAGCATGGTGGTGTATCCCGTGAACGTAAGCAGGCTGCGGAAGCGGCGCGCCCGTCTTGGGGAGAGGAAGCGTTTTGCGGTGCTCGATGCGGTATGCATGACCAAGGGTACGACGACGAGATATCGGTGCCCGAATGAGGTCTGGTAGTACTCTCGTCCCAGTAGCTAAACAAATGACGGGTCAACAAAGAAGAGTAGGACACAACACAGAGGACATACCATGACCTGCGAAGCTAACGAGGACCCGCCAACGTTGGCCATGATAGGTGCAGAAAGGTGGACGAGAAGAAATGCAGACAGGAACGGCGCAGAGCCGTGTGCCACCTTCGCGAGGATCTTCATGGCGTTCCTACGCGCCTCCCGAGGGTCTCCGGGAATCCCTGTGTCTCCTTCCGCGTGAGGAAGTCCTGTCGATGTGGAAGGTGGTGGTGGAAGTGGTTTGTCCAACCATTCCTGCGACTTGGGTTGTGAGCCAGACATGTCTGCGATGAGGACGTTGCACTTCGGCAAGAGGCAAGTGCGCTGTTCAAGCCGTTTGATGCGCCCCTCTACGGCGCTTATACGTGTCAACGAATCACCGGCGTCGAATTGGTCGACCGACGCCTGAAACGCTGTCTCATCTCCAGCAAGGAGCAAATTATTCAAATAAGATACAATTTATGATATCGTACAGTTACGGCATGGTAGCGTATCGATTTCGGACATGACGTTCATTCCTCTCCTGATATTAGATCAATTAATTCCCGACTCCCTTGAGAGAACGATGAAAGCGTACCGGAGATCCCAAACTCTCTAACCATAATTCGATGGCCTTCGTGCTCCGATATTGGCTCCAAGACACGCGACTCTTGCCCGGTATAATCGATATCGGAAATCATTCTATACGCCGCATTGATGGAGTGGCGGATGGATTCATAGCTCCACACGTAGAACAGCCGTAAATCGGGAAGGTGATGTATTGCGAGACGTGCGAGATCCTCAGAGTTGTAGTTAGCGAGACGAATTTTCAGCTCGTTCTCGTCGTTGGGCTCTCCACCATCCATTAGAAGCCAACGCCCATAAGACCAATGGACGTTTATGAAGAGCGACCGTAGGTTATGTCCGCTAACGGCGGCTATGAGCTTGCTCTGGCACATGGTCAGTGCGAGTGCGACACACATGAACGGACTATTGCTCACTAAGACGTCCATAAAATCGGCAGAATATTCGTCGAACTCCAGGTCTATCGCCAGTAGACTCAGCCTCCCGCGCAGCGGCGCAAGCATGTCGCCGAACGTCGACATGTCGATTCTTGACACGTCAATCCGGGGCGTGGCGAGCGCAGCGGGACGGACGTCGGTGACCACCCTCAAGAACATCTCACAACTTGGGCCGACTTCCAGTCTGTCGGACGTCATGACGAGGCGGTCGACGGGGCACTGCACGGCGAGCATGTATAGGCTGAGCACGCTCCCGGCGAGCTCGTCGAGCGATTCCCACATGCGTGCTGCCTGCGCCGCACGATTGATGTCGCGCTGCTCCTCGATCTCGTCTTCGCCCAGGTGGTCGTCCTCCTGGCCCATCCACATTTTGAGGGTGCGCACGTGGGGGAAGCAGTGCACGATCGGGGCGAGCAGCGCGAAACAGCAGTCGTCCACCGTCAGAGAGTGCACGGCGGGGTACTGCACACTTGTGTCCGCGAGCTCGACCCAGGTGACTTGGAGTTCTTCGAGGCGATCACGCAGCTGGCGGAGGACAGGGACGGGGTCGACGGGCCCGTCGCTGCCGTCGCTGTAGAAACATATCTCGATGCTCGTCAGCGGAGCGTTTTGGAAGGTATTGAGCATGTGGTAAGCTGCGGAGTTGGGGGAGTGGAGCGTCAGGGAGCGAAGGGCAGGGAGTGAAGATATGGCGGTCGAGATGTGATTTTCGGCATCCAAAAAATCACACCGGAAGATCTTCAGCCTCTCGAGGTGGTCCGCGTGCCTGAAGAACGCGGCGATGAAGTCAATCTTCAAATGGGCTCTGAATTCGCCGGGGATAAAGAGGGAGAGGCCGCGGAGGTAACGAAATCGCGAGGTGTCGCGGAACGTGAAGGCGCACAGGGACAGCATCTTGGTGCGAGAGTAGATCTTCACCTCGTCTTCAAACAGGTACGGCACGCAGCCAAGATACAGCGTGCGGCAGGCACACATAGCGCGGCAGACGTTCTTGCGGCTCAGGAACGAGAAAATCTCGAGAAGAACGTCGTAATTGAGCAACATTGGCTCGAGGTCAATCTATGAAGTATGGTTAGGCGGAAATCACTGAGCGCTCCGTGGAGAGGGCTCACGAGGGCGGGGTCCATTGCAGGCGGGGAAGAGTCCTAACGAATAAATATGTCAGAAATACTGCAACACGGTAGCCGGTCGGTTGCGTACAATTTCCATGATGTGTTCGAGGATGTGGTTCTGACAAACAGAACAGCCCTATTTATCCATTTGAACACGGGAGGACTCGCGACGGCCCTCCGGAAATGGTAGAACTCCCGAGCATAGCGCACGCGGCCGGGTTCACACACGCTCCCACCAACACCTCACATTACGTTCCTGGAAGAGACGAGACCCACCCTTGGCTGCAATCGGTGCATGTAAAATTGGCGGACGCTCAGGCCAACGTAGCGCTGCGAATTGATCGAGAGGGTACCACTGCTTTGCGAAGCAAGCAGAGGGGTAATCAGCAACGAATTTGGCAGGAGAGGTAGAAAGAAGCTCACTTTGACCTGGTTTTAAGACCGACGCAGATCCCCGCGACTGAATCAGGCCCAAGAGTAGGGCTACGCAGTCGGCAGACGTGCTAGGGTGCCCAATGGCCCGTCATGATAACAGTGGGGCAGCCCGCATGTGGCATTGCGACGTCGACCGGACGTGCGATCAAGTTCACGCAGCCCTGGCCAGCCTTCATCGCCCTACGACAGGTTAGTTCGTCGTGTAGAGGTTGATCGAGGGATACAGCCCGTCTTGATATGCTTGTACCAAACGCCTAACGTCGATCAGCCTCACCCAACACGCGAGGGAGAGTCGAGGGACGAGAGAAGGTGGAAACAGTGCGGCCGGGGCTACGAGGGCGTCTGTGGGGACGCGGCCAATCGTAAGGCAGCGGGAAGGGCAGAGCCGCGGAGCGAGACATTTCCCCCCTCTCGAATAATGAATCGGGGAGGTTCTCCCGTAGCGAGGACGCTATGGAGGGAGATCCTCGATGAGATCGCGCCGCGTTTCAGTCGCCACGAACAAGCCAGCTCAGCTCGGAACTCGGAAGGACCTGATTCCACTATGGCGTCCCGTCCTTCACGACTACCGCTGTCGGATCGAAAGCATGTTTCCAGGAGAGGTAAGAATTACATACACGCATCTGGCAGTGGCGCGCATTTACGATCCTTGCTGTGTCCGAATCGCTGCTCATGTTTCATGACAGCTCTGCCTGTGCATCGGAGTCAATACAAATCCCCCGCTGAGATATACTGCAGATCCTCACCAAATCAAAGCATAAACCTTCGCGAGGTACGACGCACTCGGGGTCAGCCCTGCACATGCATGGGAAAGCACCGCCTAGACCGATGGGTGGACGTCACCCGGAGTCGACTCGAGGAAATCGCGATGTTCGATGGGTCTATTCAAGGTTTCATTCTTTCGCGACGTAACAACCCCTGTTTCATTCCTACAAGTTACTGCATAAGCGAATACCATTATTTCAAGGGCGTATATGATCTCCGACTCACCCGCTTTGCGCGTGTCGTGAACAAAGTCCGAGCGAAAGCTGTAGGCGTCTAATCAAACTCCTCTCTTCCCTCCATCATCTTCGAGTTCCCATCCAACTAGTACTCTAGCTCAGCTTGGAAGACATGTCCACCTACATCCGAGAGAAATCGGCTTTGGGTCTTCACATCACGGCCTCTTTCTCCTCGTGCGTGCTAACAGCGATAGAACTGAATTTACGCTCAGACCACTCTGCAGGACAAGTCGGCCGAAATCGCACTATAAGCACTCTAACAGTTGTTATCGTCGATGAGTCACTACGATTCACACCAAATCGTTATACGACGTCGAGTTTTCGGCCGAAACGCGCTTCGCGTCCCACCCAAGGAGCGCGGCGACGCAAAGCGTTGTCTATATCCGTCGTTGAGTCGGTGGAGGCGTGCAGCGTATAAAGCGTGCAGCCACACCCATCGCAAACGCACCAAAATAAATCTCCATCACCCCTCCCCCGGTTCACCAAACCAAACCATGACGACGAAATCCGCCGTATACACCCACGGACACGCCGAATCCGTGCTCCGCTCCCACACCTGGCGCACCGCGGCCAATTCCGCGGCGTTCCTCCTCCCGCACCTGCAGCCGACGATGACGCTCCTCGACGTCGGCTGCGGCCCCGGCACGATCACAGCCGACCTCGCGCTGCACTACGTCCCGCAGGGGCACGTCACGGCCCTCGAGAACGCGCCGGGCGTGCTCGACACCGCGCGCGCGTACGCTGCCGAGCGCGGCGCGGCGAACATCACGTTCGTCACGGGCGACGTCCACGCGCTGCCCTTCGCGGACGACACCTTCGACGTCGTGCACGCGCACCAGGTGCTGCAGCACGTCGCGGACCCCGTGCGCGCGCTGGCGGAGATGCGACGCGTCGCGAAGCCCGGCGGGCTCGTCGCGGTGCGCGACGTCGTGTTCGGGGGGATGATATGGGCGCCGCCGGTGCACGACGCGGGCATGCGGCGTTGGCTCGACATGTACTGCAGGGTGGCGCGTGGGAACGGCGGGGAGCCTGATGCGGGGCGGTTCCTCCATTCGTGGGCGCGCCAGGTTGGGTTCGACGCGGATAAGGTGGAGTGCTCGACGGGGACGTGGTGCTATCATAGCGAGAGTGAGCGCAAGTGGTGGGGAGGGCTCTGGGCGGACCGGACGCTTCAGTCCAACTTTGCTACGACGGCGACGAAGAACGGTTGGGCAACGCAGGAAGAGCTCGAGACTGTGGCACAGACGTGGAGAGACTGGGCAGCCGACGAGGACGGGTGGATATCATTGGTGCACGGGGAAATTATTGCCCATGTTTGACAAACTGTCAAGGTATGTCTTCAACACTTCCTGTTAATCTTTCCGCTCATATCGAATGAAGAACATATGGACGCTCGTAAGGACGTTCGGTCGGCGTGGATGGATACAGGCCATGATATTCGTATGTAATGCCCAGGAGCGAGACTAACCGATACAACAAACCAAATATAAACTCTAATCTTCTCTACGCAAGCCCACGGTGCATGGTGGGCTGCGACCATTAGTGTATACTGACGAACAAACGAACGCGAGGAACACAAAAGTGATACAGTATGCATGTGTGTAAATACTGACGACGACGTTATTTATGATGTGATGCGCGAGGATGGATGAGGATGAATGAAACGACAAAAGACCAGTGTTCGTAGTGCGGGCTGTAAATATAGATCGGGACGGGGGATGCAAAGCGGACAGCGAGAGGGCAACACAGAGCAACACGAGCTGTACAAGCCTCAGGGATGAGGCAATAGTATAAACACCAGGAAGAACGACGGCTGGTCAGTGCTCCTGGCGGGCAACACTGCCGGGACCAATCTCCTGTTCGTCAACAAGGACGCCTTCGTCAACGTCAACGTCCTCGTCCGCACAACTGTTGACATCGTCGGGGTCGAGAGCGTCTTCCCAGGCTTCGATAGAAATCGTCGCCTCGTAGGCACCCTCTTCACTTCCTCCACTCGGTGTGCGCGTGTGGGAGATTGGGGCACTATCTGGAAGTAGGGGAGCCGGTGGTGCACCCTCATCAGAGAACCATTCGTCATCCCAAAGTTCTTGCACGCGACTTCGTTTCCGTGGGTCACGAACGAGGAGTTTGTTGACGATGCGCTGGGCACCCTCACTGCGTACCAGACCCAGTCCCCGGAGAGGGGTGGTGGAATCTGTACTGGCTTCAGGAGCGGCAGGCCAGGAATACTCGGCTTTCGCGATGCGCATGAGCAACGCGCGTCGCTCAGCCCGCTCGTCCCTCCGCGGACCCCGCACGCGTTTCGGCTCAGATTCGCGCCCCTCGTGCCGCATGCTTGAGTCTTGGCCTTCGTGCGTCACCACGTCAAAGGGCAGCCGGCGGGTGATGAGCGCGTAAAGAACCACACCGCACGCCCAAGCGTCGGTTTCGCGACCGTCGTACGGACGCCCAGTGACAAGTTCAGGTGCAGCATATGACTCTGAGCCGCAGCGCGTAGTGAGCAAAGGCGATGCGGGGTCGATGAAGCGCGAAAGGCCAAAATCCGTAAGCTTAATAAGGGGTGCCGGCGATGCGGAGTCGGTGAACACGGAGCGCGTGAGAAGGATGTCTGCAGTAGATGATGTCAGTACACGTCAAGGGGCATATCCATGAATTTGACATACTCTCGAGCTTGATGTCACGATGAACGAGGCCCACCGCGTGCATCCAGCTGACTGCCCTACAAAGTTCGCCAAAAATCCGGCGCAAGAGGGGCTCGTCAATGCGAGCGTGTTGTTCGGGCATTGAGACAAGGTCGAAAAGTTCCCCGCCGGAGATGTGCTCGAGAACGAGAACGTGGTAGGACGGTGTGTTGAAGGCGTGGATGTACGACACGATCGACGGATGCGATATATGCTGGTCACGGCATGTAATTAAAATAACGACACGCGTGGCATTGACACAACGTACCTTCAGCACCTCCACCTCCCGCACAAAACTGACCCTTGTCCGGTCGTCTCTTTCGCACAGGGACCTATCCGTCATCTTGAGTGCGACGACGCGTCCGTCTCGGCGGGCGCTATCCAATCCACTGCACTCTTCGCTCCTTCCCGACCGATCTTCTGCATCCTTGTACAACGCACTCAGGCCTTCCACGCTCCCCACCCTCGCCCCATCCTCTAATTCGTCGGAGCCATCCAGGCGAACTTTGGGTACGGCTCCTTCTATCTTCTTCTTCATGGACCTCCTCTTCCTCAAACTGCCCTTCCTACTCGACTTGCTCATGCTCCGCTTCAAGCTACTCTTACGCACAATCTCGAGAGTCCCAACCCTGTCGCTGACGTCTCGTGCTAGCCACACGCTGCTGAAAGCGCCTTTCCCCAGTGTACGAATGAGTTCCAACTTGAGCGCGCCATCGTGCTCGTCCACCGGATGCGCATCGTCTGTCTCTGTGATGATGTCGCCTAGGTGAAGAGCGGGCGCTGGGCCCGGAGGTGGCGGCGAAGCTTGAGCGATCGCTATAGGAGTTGGTAATGACGAGGAGCCAGCAGCTGGAGGTATCAGAACATTCAGTGCCGTCGGCCAAGGCTTTCCCTCTGGTGTCGAAGCGTCGTCAGGAATCCCGTGCTGCTCGTGATCGTGATAGGGTTCGGTATGTTCACGTTGGCGCTCCTCTACATCAAGCTCCATGAAATGCCGTCGAGGGCCGGAGAACGGGGAGTAGACATCGGGAATAGGGGAGTGCGCTTGCACAGAATTCTGCCTGGATGGAAGCTCGTCGACGTGAGTATACCGGACGCGGGATGGGAACATTCGGGACAGCGGTGGGAGGCGTGAGCGGGAGGCAGAATTGGGAGACGAAGGAGGAGAGCTTTCTGGGGAAGTTGCCGCACTGGACCTCGTCATAGAACGTACACTCGGGGGAGGTGTTGGCAGCGCATTCGTCAACGAGGAGCTGAAGAAGGTATCGTTCAGCGAACGCCCTGTCTTCGGGGCAGGTGCGGACGGCAGACGAGGAGTGGCGTCTGTGTCATCTTCCGTAGGTTCACGCGATGATGGGTGAGAAGAGGTCGATGCGACAGATGACGAGCGCGTGAGGGCCGGCGGGGGAGCGAGTTCGAGGTTATTGGCGAAGGGAGACGCAAAGAAGGCATTGGTCTTCTGTCCACTTGAATGGGATGGGGAGGAGGGAGGGGGCGAATGAGGATGTACCTCCGATAATGTGGAGGATATTGAGGACGACGAGGTTAATACGCTGAGGTGAGAGGAGCCCCCGATAGACGAGGTCGAGGAGGAAGAGGGACCACCGAACAACATATGAGGACCGTGATTGCGCCAGTTGTCAATCATAACGCTCGGAATACGACTGCACTGTAGACCTATCAGGAAGATAACAAACGTGTCAGTCAGAAACTGGGGGTGGTCGACAAGGTATACGAGACACAATCAGGAGCCAGCACTGTCAGCGACGCGACACAGCGTGAAAAGGCCTCCTAGCGCAGTGTGGATCGCGGACAGGGACCACGTGTGCGAAGAAGGTGAGACAAACGTTCGTCCAAGCGACGTCGCCCTTGCGTCTCAGTCATCTCCTCGGCGCAGATATCAGCTAGACACAAGTCCCTACGACCAGCTCCATCCGGAGAGGACTACCGTGTGACCCATCTGCCACAATCCCCCGGTACGGGGCCGGCATGATTGGCAGTCATGCGGGAGGTAGCGGAACGAGAACGAGGATCTTCGTCTCGGTTCGGGCAATGTCTCCTTCACGCTTTCCCCACAGAAGATAACAAACGGAGGGGAGAGAACAGGTAAGGAGCTCACCTTCTTAGAATGCCCCAGTAATCCACCCTGACCGTGTCCAACGCTATGCAAACGGGTTCCAAGTCTTGGTGAAGGCGCGAAGGACGAGCGACCTGCGGGACGTGTGCTGCTCAGGAACGGACGGGTCTGGCTGCACGCGGAAGCAAATGCGACGATGGGGCGGGATTTGGAAGATGTGTTGAGCCAGCCAACGGTGTGGACAGTATTAGAGGAACATGGCGAGCGTCGAGGTGGGTGTCGGGAGACAAGGAGAGTTGGGCGGCGAGTGGAGTCAAGAAAGCGGAAGAGGCATGTCCGTCAAGTAGCCTGACGCATCCACATCGACCAACGGACCTCGTCTCCAGTTGCTCTGCCGGACCTCGACCCGTCCCGGCAAACCCCGCGTGCAGCCTCACGACCCCCGATCACCGTCAATCCCCACCCATGCGAGAGCGCTTTTGCCAGAACTCACCAGCCTCCAAAATGGTGGTTCAAATGTGGGATAGCAGAGGGATTTGGTGGCTCAAATTGCTAGCTGGCGTGAGTGAAGGTGGTGGGGGGGAACAAGAAATGGGGAATGGACATGTCGACGAGCCGGCTTATAAGAAAGAAAGACGGCTCCGAAGAGGTGGCGTGTGAATTGGCAGCCCGCCGAAATGGGCAGAGCTGCGCCTGTATAAGGAAGCTTATGGAAGCAGGTTCAAACTCCGTGCTCAAGTGCTGTCAAAGGACTCCCAAAAGAACTTGAGGTTCCAAAATAGAACCCGTACGACCCGGAGGATCGAATCCGCTTTTCGCGCGGCGGAATTGCATTCGCAGCGAGGGCCTGAGTTGCTAAGTGCTAAATTAATAATAATGCCACGAACTAAAAGCATGTAGTAGCATAGTCCGGGTCGACATACTACTGGTTAACACCCAAACCCTCTTGAAACTAAAGCTCCCCAGCACCAGTAGATACTACGCCGGTCCAGATCGATTTATATACGACACCACAAATATCGTTGAATGTGTGCGCTTTCTCCGCCTGCTGTGACAAAGGAGGCGGTGCTTAAGATACGTCATATGTATTTCTGGTGTAAACGCAATTTCTTATATCTGGCCAGACTCTCACCCTTCGCAGACTCTGAAATCCTCTCTTGCGGCGCATAATCTACGGGCTCGGCTCATCGTTAAACTGGTTCATGGCCGAGCAGCGGTAGCGTTTTTCATATCAATATTTCAATGCGAAATAAAACTTACAGAGAGCACCACAATGGATGCCTTCCCGCAGCTTTTACTGCGCGTTGTAGAAGTAATTTCGTCCATAAACCCCGTCGGCACGTCGGCTTTCAGGCGCTACCGGAACGTCGGAATTCGGAGAGGCACTTGCAGACGATAATCTGGAAGGGGGGTCGACCCCCCCTTCCAGATTAAATTATATGTTTTCAGAAGTTCTACTTGCCCCGCCGCGCGCCTCTGTGTGCCTTCGTCCAATCATCGCCTCGCCAGACGTCAGATCACTCCCGCCCGCCCGAATTTCGACCTCCATATCTATCTGCTGGACGGACGCTGCGGTCTACACCTCTGACTACACGGCGCGCGCTCTTCTCTTTCAACCTCCGCTATATACTCTACAATCTGTATTTATGCTGCGGGAAGGCATCCAATTACGCACGTCCTGATGTTGTCTATCTACACAGGAGGCAACTCCTTCTAAACTAGCGCGGTGCAGGCTTCAGACCAATCACACTCGAGGGATGTGCTGAAACGTGACATCAGCGAAATAATTAAATCCATATATGGCCAGAAAAGGCAAGGCAGCGTTTGTAACGCCCACCGCCCAAGGTATTGCAAGGTAAAGTATAGGTAATGATCAACCTCGCGAGGCCGTCTATGGTCACTCATGGTACGTGGAAGCCAAAGAGAACACAACGCTATGTCTAATCATGTAAATGCATGCTGCAGGGCCCTCCACAGCTGCAGCTCGTACGACATGCGCAGACAGCCAGTCGCTGAAAAGGCGCGTACATCTTACTATGTCGCGGACAATGTCGTGGAATGCTGTGAGGCCAATACTGCTTTGCATCGTCTCCGGTACTGCTGTAAGCATGCCCGTCTACCTCCCGCTTGTCGAGGTGGCCCCTACTGCTAATCTCGGTCGTGCACCTCCTACTCGATATAGAATGGTGCACCGCCGTCGGTCTCACTGACTGTTCAAAGGACACCGTGATCATGGAGCATGTCCAGAGTGATCGGATTGCTGATAGAATCGGGAATAGGAGATACGATTCGAAGCAGCAGCGAACCGGCGTATGGAAAGATCAAGGAAAGAGTCACGGCGTGACGCGCCACAGTGGCTCTGTCTGGAGTGCTGTCGAACAGAAAATGATAGATGCTGGCCAGCCTTCTCGCCTCAATCACCTTAAAAGTTGCATGGCGCGTACTCCTTCCTCTCATGCCTTCACCCCCCGACTCCGCACCCACTGCATGCCGTCGCAACCAGCCACCCTCGCGAGTCAACGGCGTTCGTCATTCGCTCGAGCATCATGCCGGGTTCCCACCGTGACGCCCCTGCGCTCCTGCTACGTCCACTATGGAGGATAGCCAATAAAACAACAAAGTGAGTCATATTACTGGGTTCAAACTTCGCTAGCACAGTCACTCAGAGGATGAGCAACAGATCTACATCATAATTTTGCCCCGTCGTTTCAGAGACAACGGTCTGAACGGTATGTGTCCTAACATCATCCTCATATCGTTTCGTCTCAACATAATACAACAGGACTCGGGGCTGGCGTACACAAGGGAGTCGTGACGCACAGCGCACGACGCTCACGACATTGGACCAGCCTCCTACTGTAGTAAGTCTACCTGCAACAAAGCCTGTATTACGGTAACTCAGATACCCGCAGACTTGCGCGCAACAACACTCCGAGTCGGGGGTGGACAGTCATTCTCGCGCTCTGTCGAGAGCGGGCTTCGAACCTGCGGATAGGCCTTTACATAGCTTTAATATCCCCTACGTACATACCTAGACTGACCATGTACCGCACTGCCCCGCCGCCCCTTCATTTATATATTTTCTGAAAAACAAATATCAATCGGACGGAGCACCGAGAAGCCGGAATCACAACGGATTTGTCACAATTTTATGTTTTATGTCACTCGCTTTCCATGGTGAGTTCGCAATTGTAATACAAAACTTGGTATACCTAATGGGTCTCGCAGGGTGGCGGTTGTATAGCAAGGTGAGCGTAGGTAAAACTTGCAGGTTTCCATGTGTCCACGAGGTAATGTCGACACTTGCGTGGTTGGGGTTGGTAATGCGTGGGATTGGTTGTAAAGGGTTTATAAGGCTAGACAAGTGTTTATTTATTTAACTGATGGAAGCGCTTGCACGATATAGGGTGCTCGGGGTCTCCGGGCGCAACTCGCCGCATCATCAACTTCGACCTCCAGCTTTGTTCTTTGTTTCTCCCGCATACGGACCTCGCAACTTCTTACGTCCCTCGCCGCCGTTCGTCGCATGCTTTAGCAACCCAATCAGCTCTCTCCAAACCAACTGTGGCGGCGGGTTATCACCAGACAGCTATCTGAAGCCTATCGTCAAGTCAACTGGCCAAGGACTACTCACACTGCTCATCTCCGTGACGATAAGGCTGCATGATATCGCAGCGTGGCTCGCAACAAGCTCCGCTGTTCTGCACATCCGGCGTTCGTGTCCCGGGTCGACCGTGTATACGCTCGGATTTTCCTAGGATTCTGGTCTACACGGAGAGACATCGGGAAACCCCGGACAGCTAGTGTCAGAACGCCTCCGAGTGCTGCTCAACCAAACCTTCTAATCGTATAGAAGTCTGAGATATGAAACATGTTTCATACCTTCTGTGCCCTCTTTGAGAGAGGAGTACATTTTGTGCCTCGCGTCGGGGTCAGACTAGTACATCATATGTCTTACTTCACGTTGACTGAACTATCTGTAGAGCTACCTGTTGGGCACATACCGGCAGCTTTCGCTAATCGCCTCCAGTAATGGTCATAGCGAGATAAGACAGCAGCTTTGACGCGTCTTGTGTTCTCGGTGAGGCGGGAAGCATCGGTGAAACTCGATGCAATCATGTTCGAGACAATATTTCTTGGGCTATGTTGATATCAATCCTGGCGAAAAAACTATCTACCCTGGTCGACATCTGGTTGTTCAAACCAACACGGATTTCCTGACCACCTCTCGCTCCCTGACATAGTTCTTGCCAGAAGCCATTTATGTCTCACCTGTCGTTCGCTTGCATGTGTATGCCTATTGTCTCATCGACCTTTCGGTCGTTGAACTCTCATGATGTAACGTACCTGACTGCATGCTCACGGAAGTTGGAACCTTCCACCCATCCGCCCACGACGCGCATTCCGTATACCTGTCACTGCACCTGGAATGACCGCAGTGCCTGTTACAGCCTCGGAGCAGCATCTTCTCCCACGCTGCGAAGTCAAGATCTTGCTGCCCCATCCGTGATGGCAAAGCGAGATTCAAATCGCGCCCCCACTTTAGCCATTCTCGCCGCGGACAAGGCAACATCCATCACCGCGAAGCCTGCATTCCTGCATTCCCGCGATCGGTTCGCGTCGGCGCGTCGGCCTAGCGTGACGTGTCGTGTTACAGGTGCCTCGCTCGGCGCCTGCGACCCGTTCAAATACCTCTCTTCCCGCCACATGTCGTGTGTCCGCCCGGATGGTCGACTGGACCAGCCCTGCCGTGCAGGAGCTGACCATGTTTCTCTTCCGCCAGATGACCGTCTTTGTCCTCGGCGTGTACGCGTATGTGCTGTCCTTTTGTCCACGCGTTCCTGCTGATGACGCGAAACAGATGGTATTTTGTCCTCACACTCAGCTCGGTCGAGATCCCGCTTTTGCGCAGGAGATTGCGGGTGCAGCTTGCACATGTGCGTGTCTCTGGCCCTTGCTCGTCGGTGTTCGTGTGCTGAGCTACCAGCGCAGGTTCCGTACATCATCGGGCGGTACACCCACCTCATCTCGTTGTTCGCCGTGTACGATCATGATATTCCCTGCAAGTCGTGATTTGCGCCGCTCACACCAACACCAGGACAGCGATGACACACATGTCAGAGATGGTCTCATGTTCGGGCATCCGTAAGGTCTCCCCTTCGAGCCACACCCGCCGTGCACTGACACAGCCCCACAACACAGACTTTCTGCGTCTAATCTCCGTCAGTACGCCCTGGTCCCTGTGTCCGTCTGATAACGCATGTTGACACGGCGTTAGGTGACAGGCAACGTCGCCCTGGCGGCCGCCTCGACAAACCTCGCGCTCCGGGCCATCGCACTCTGGTGCACGGTCGTGCCGTCTGCGCAGGCGCCGTCAGACCTGACGACTGCGCGGACGCGGCGGTGGCGCAAAGCGACGGTGATCGTCTGGATCTTGCGCAGCCTGTGCATCTGCCATGTCCTTTTTGGCTTCATAGTCGGCATGGCGGGCCCCAAGATATCATGGCAAGCGACGTCAATCACGCCTAGTGGCAGTCAGACGTCGGCTGTGGCCCCAGAGTATTCCAGCGACGGTACGGCGGCACCCGTCGCGATTGAACGATATTCCAGCAACGACGCCGCGACATCTGTCATATATGGCGTCGGCGGGGAGACGTGTGTTATAGATATGGATGGCGCCAGAGGTGCGCTCTTCGCATTCTACGTGTTTAGTGCGTCTCTGATTTCCCTAGTCATCTGGTTGACGAACTGACAAACAGCGGGGAAACGGCGAACAGCTTTAGCGTTTGACATGACGATACTTGTCTTGACGCTTACAGGGCTGCGCGCCCAGGGCCTCACTCTCTCTGCGCTGATGGGTGGGGATAGGAACTCGATCGCGAAACGGCTTTCCATTGGGTCAAGAAAGAAGGACTTGTCGGGGATCGTCCTTACCCAGGGTGTGCTCTACACACTCGTAACAGTCGGCACTTGCGTCCCCATGGCGGTGTGTTCAACATCCCCACAGCATCACATTAAACTCATCGACCCTAGGTGCTGACGATAATTCGTACAAATGGTCAATGATCCGCAGACAACGCCTGACGTCGGTGCTGATAAGGATTTGCAGAAGCGATGGGCATCTTCTTCGTCGTCCCAGGATGTACAGTCAGGTACGCTATTCAGTTGCTCGTATATCTTGACATGTTGAATCATAATGATCGTCGACAGCGTGATCGCGTCTTCTGCCGTCGTTACCTCCCTTTTCAATATCAACTCCGAGCCGCCAGAAGAGGTAGAGCCCGACCCAGAGTACGACCCTGGCTTGTCAAGCTGCGCGCTCGGCTCACCCAATTTTCCAGTGCGCCACGAATAAGTGTCTGGGACCCACAAGATTCCGCGCCGGATATATTACTCTCGAATACGCGTCGCAGGGCTGTAAATAGGCGCGACGACGACGCGGCTCTCAACCCCGAGACAGACCAGAGTCAAGTATTATCAACTGTCTTCAACATGTCAGCCACTCTTCTTCTTTTGATCGTGTCTATGATTTTAATATGGCGCAATCGTCTAGGACATCGCTTGCACATATTTCGACTGTCGCATCTGGGTCGGGAACCCAGAGAGGCAGACCGGACGATACCGTATAATCTGGGAACAATTCGAACTCACTGACACTTACATTATCGTATGATAACGCTTAACTGTACTTCTACTGTATCAATATTTCGACATAGGTGTTTTCGGTGACTATCCCGGCCGGGAATATGATTCGGATTTGCGTCGTAGCAAACCTCTCCCGTAGGGCGGGTCCACTGGCAGTAGGCCTGGATATGTG
Source organism: Bjerkandera adusta (assembly GCA_027924225.1). Classification (NCBI taxonomy): domain Eukaryota; kingdom Fungi; phylum Basidiomycota; class Agaricomycetes; order Polyporales; family Phanerochaetaceae; genus Bjerkandera; species Bjerkandera adusta. Next base: position 185,337 of record BSCZ01000945.1, read on the forward strand.
AAAGCTACGAGCAATTTCCGTGGGTCAGACACGCAGGATATTGCTCGTAGTCGCGGGGTCCTACCATGTTAGCCGAACGTCGGTCAATCCATATTAGGTATACAGCGCATCAATGCCGACACGTAGCTACCAACCACCCGCCTCCAAGAAAGGCAATACTCCAGACGCCGGCATCACGTCATCGCTTTCCTTTGTCATTCGCCCTCACACGCGTCTTACACATCTTGTCCAGTAACCACGATGTCCTTCCCACCTCCTTCCCTCGCACCCCTCGTCACTGAAATCGCACAGATCCTCACAGAGAGGAAACAGACCGTCTCCGTCGCAGAAACCGCGGCGGGTGGCCTGATCTCTGCATCTCTGCTATCTGTGCCCGGTGCAAGCGCGTTTTATAGCGGGGGAGCTACGGTATACACCCTTCCCTCGCGAATTGCGTTTGGAGGGTGGACAGAGGAGAATGTCAAGGGATACACGTACGTGCGATCCTTTTTGTGGGCGTAATAACCCTTGATGAGTGTGAGTAGCGGGCCGACGCCCGAGATCGTTGCCGGACTTGCAACACATGCTCGTCAAACTCTGAAATCGACCTATGCGATTAGCGAATCGGGAACAGCAGGACCTACTGGGGGCAAATCGACCAACCGTACACCGTGAGCTTTCAGCACTGCACCATTGTGTGCTATATTCATTCAATATAATGCATGCGCAGCGGTTACGTCGCGCTGGCTGTCTCCACGGTAGATGGAGACGTGACGAAAGAACTTCAGCTCGGATCGACTGACCGCGCGGCGAACATGGTCGCGTTTGCCGAGGAAGCTCTCAAGCTCTTCCTTCAAGTCCTGAAAGGCGAGGTCAGCCCAGAGAAGAAGTCAAGTCTGTGATCGTCCATGTACAAATCAAATGGAATATAACATCCGCCGATTCTGATCTTGACTATTCTATTCCTCATCCAAGCTCTCCCAGCCCCGATCGCGAAGAAACCTACAAAGCCACCGAGAGGGTTACTATACAAACTAAAGCGCCTGCTAGTTCTCTCATAGGCCATCTCGCAAGGGTAAATCCGCCACTCCCCTGCCCAGGTGGAATATTACTGGGACTCGATGTCGCATTCAACTGCGGAACCTCCACGCTTCCGTTCACCAGGATCGTGCCCGTCGGCTGCGGTACAAGCGCGACCGTCGACAAATTGTACTCAATTATAGTCGACATCGAATCGTCGAAGCCCACAACCCACACAGACCTATTGATGGTCCAGGTCTGGAAGGAAAATTGCGCGCTGTCGCAAGGCTCGTCCGTCTGGTTTATGGCGGTCGAATTCGTATACGTTCCGTACGTGACGTTCCAGAATATCGTGTATCTGATCCACACCACTCTGTTTGAGAACCGTGGTTGTGCATAGCAAGAGGTAGTACGTACTGTCCGATTAAGTTCGGAAAGAACGAGAAGTTATGGTCGAGCAGTGTGCCGTTATGAGGCTCGAAAGACGTTGCCGGTCCGCCACTGCAGGATACCGAGCTGTGCCCAACATCGCCGAGCTGCCCAAGCACGGTCTCTGAGCCGTTGGGAGAACGCAGGCTGACGGTGTAGCTCTGAGTAAATCCGTAGTACTTGGACGGTATATCCAGTCCCCCGCCTCCTACGCCCGCCGTCGGGCCCCCCAATATGACCCCGATGTTGTCAAATGGAATGTAAGATGCGGGGAAACTGATCAAGAATTGCCCAGGTGGGGTGGCGAGGGTGAGATTGGATAGACATAGTGGGGGTAAGAGGAGGAGGACGCTGATGACGGCGTGGAGGGAGACCATGTTGGACCATCGATGGGTGTCCCAGTGACTCGTGTATTATAACCCTGTTAGAAAACTCAATCTTCGTATACTGGCTGCGGCTTACGAGAACAGATGCAAAGTGCGCGGAGCGCGGGGACAGTGAGATGAAATTAACCAACAAGTGGCATTATTGACAGCTGGGCCGCCAATAAGCTCATAGTGGAGGACATTGCAACGTCAAAGCCCCAAAGAGAGCGCGCAGGACGCTTGACCAATCCTCGCTCAAGATCATCGCTCCGAGAACCTGCACCGCTACCCATCCCTGAGGAAGTCCAATCAATCGCATGGTTAACCTCACCAGGGCATCAGCGGCAGAATAAAAGAGGGGACTCGTTTTGAGGAGGAGGAGGAGGAGGAGGCTGCGATCAGGGTTCTGACGGCCACACGGAGAGGGTCATAGTGCTGTGTTAGACGTACTTCTGCTCCATGACGTTAAAACTGTGTGAATTGACCATGTCGCTTCAATGATTGGGGGAGGCCGAGGGGAACGAGTTCGGCTTGAAATGCGAGCAAAACGACATTAGGGAGCTCCATCGCTCTATTGCCTTCGCTTGATGGCGACTTCATCTGAGCCCGGAGCTGAAGACCTTCCGTGCTAGAGCGTGAGAGTAGAAATTGTTGGAAAATTAAGTCGGGCATACCGAGCAGTGTTATCGAACAGTACTACTTAGTACCAGTGACAGACGGTCGCCGGATTTTGCCGCGCCACAAAGTCCAACATAGCTTTCCGAAACGAGTCGGATGCTCACCAGGCCCCGCCTCGCCTCAGTTGGCATCAACTTTTGATGGGCAAGGTCGGTGCGACGGCACAGGATTCTCCTCGGCTCCGTCAGTTTATAAAAGCGCGGTCTGAGAACATGGCCACACCTTCAGCATCACGATGATACCCCAGGTTCTTCTCTTCACGACCCTCTACGCCTTGTCATGCCTCGCTGCGTCGTTCAAAGAGCAGACACCACCCGACTACCTCATCCACTCGTTCCCGACCAACAATGTCACCGTCAACGACGAGGTCTTCCTCGGTCTCGACGGCGGGGCGCTCGAGGTGCCGCACGAATACTACGGGCTGGTGTACGACATGAGCATCTCGATCACGTACCCTAATGGCACGAATGATCGGCTGGTGTCCATAGGCACTCTGCTCGATCCGGTGGGGGCGCATTGTAGGGGAAGGGGGAGCCCACAGTCGAAGCCTGGTGACCTCCTCAGTGGTGCGAAGCTCCATGTCGATGCAGTTGGCAAGTGCGTCGTCTATCTCGCCCTGTTTGTGCAGAAATTCAAGTTTTAATCAGGCACACGGCCTTCTGGAACGTGACATACGGGTCGAGTGTCGATCCCACCATCGCAAACCAGACCTTTTGCGACCTGTCGCGGCTGTCGTACGAGACTTGGCTCTTCAATGAGTCTTTCAACGTCGGTGAAGACCGGCAAAACGGACACCTTTTGCCGGTGTACACGACCGTCACGACAGACTTCCCATCGGAGCCAACGGGGATGATCTTCGAGTCCAACGGGGCCGGTGTAGTCCGCGTTGTGGCGGGCAGCGTGATCGGAGCGGTGGTCTTTGCGCTCTCTCAGATTTTGTGAGGTACGCCGTTCGTCGTAAACCATACGTCTATCCTTTCCACCAGAATGAGTGGTAATGGGATCCTTGTTTTCGTCCTAGATGAAGTCTCGTGTTAATCGAGAGAACGCGACAAAACCCTCACAAATTTAGCCCCTGTTCAAAGCGCTGTTGTACCGTTGCCAGTCCGCCCCACGCATCACATGACAATCCGAATTATCCCCATCTCCGACTTCTTCTGATGCATCCGTCTGAGATACATCCGTTTGAGTGGAAGATTTTGGTCTTGAATTCCGAATGACCAGTAAGTTATCACAAGAGTAGTATGGTTCTTCGCGACCATCGGGGGGTCATTCGTATGGTACCCGGAAGAAAGGTAGCATCCTCCTTGACAAGAAAAGAGTGTGTAGGGTGTATTTGAGAGAACTTTGTGGAACGAGGAGTGGTCGTGTGGACAAAGGGCGCGTCCAAGGCGCATCAAAAACTACCGGGCGCCTACGAAGATCCGCGCATTCCCACGATTATTTACGCGAATGAATTGGCCGGTATTCTCGCCTCTCGCCGTGCAGTCTACGCCGGACGTAGCAGCGTCGAGACCGCCGACGACGTCGAGCACGGACATGAAAGTATCACCCCGAACGGCGCGCTCGCGGAGGCAACCGAGTCTCATTCGGAATTATTGAGTCCAGATGACGACAATCTTGGTAATTTTACCCCCGATATCCGAATTTCTCAGCCGCTCTGCTGCTTGCTCAAAACCCTGCGCTCGCTGGGCGACCACCACGTTCCGAGCTCCCTTTCCTCGCCGCACCTGCTCCCAGGTTATTCTCTTGCACGGTCGTTTCGTTCAAAACAAGTCGCCATGCTCGCTTCAAGGTCGACTTCTGCGCTGCTCAAGTCCAAGGCTTCATTGCGTTGGGCAAGCACGGCTGCTGAGAAGGACAAGTACAAGTTCGTTATTGTGGGTGCTGGTGAGTGTACTCGAATATGCACTCTTTGAGGTTCTAACGGATGTGGTCTAGGTTCTGGTGGGTTGACAGTTGCGAGTCAACTCTACAACCGATTCCGCGCTGCTGGAAAGCCATTGAACGAGGGAGACATTGCCATCGTTGATGCCGCGGACTACCATTACTACCAGGTGCGTTACCCACCTCATAGTTCTATGTCCAAAAGGACTAACGAGCGTTCGCGACCAGCCTGCCTGGTATGTTCACTAGGACGTTTACCTGGGAGAATCGTTCACTCAGGCTGCAGCATAGGACCCTTGTCGGCGCTGGACTGAAGCAGAAGACGGAGACCCGTCGGACAGTCGACTCCCTGATACCCTCGCAGTTCGCCCACATCAAAGAGAACGTCTCTGGCTTCGCTCCCGAAAGCTCTTCAGTCACTACTAGCTCGGGCCGCAAGATCGGCTACGAGTCGCTCGTCGTCTCTGCCGGCATCCAGATTAACTGGAACAACATCAGCGGCCTGCCAAAAGCCCTTGCGGACCCCTCGTCTGGCGTGTCGTCCATCTACTCGTACGACACCTGTGATAAGGTCTGGTCAGACATCGAGGCTCTGCGGTCTGGCAATGCCGTGTTCACCCAGCCTTCGAGTGTTATTAAGTGCGGTGGTGGTACGTTCTACCGTGTCTATACGCGAAATTCCTACTCACGTTGCTCCTGCAGCTCCCCAAAAGATCATGTGGATGGCCTGGGACCGATTCCAAAAGACCGGCCGCGGGGACCAAATCAAGGTCGATTTCTTCACCGGCACGCCCTCCATGTTCGCCGTCAAGAAATACTCCGAGGCCCTGAACAAGCTCCGCATCGAGCGCGGCGTCGGCGGACACTTCCAACACAACCTCGTCTCGATCGACGCTGGGAATCGCAAGGCGACGTTCAAGACCGCAGACGATAAGGACGTTGTAGTCGACTACACGCTTCTCCATGTGACACCTCCCATGGGGCCCCTCGACGTGATCAAGAACTCTGCGATTGCTGACCAGGCTGGGTGGGTTGCCGTCGACCCGGGCACGCTCCGCTCGACGAAGTTCGACAACGTTTGGTCTCTCGGCGACGCTTCGAGCTTGCCTACGAGCAAGACTGCCGCAGCGATCACGTCGCAGGCCCCCGTTCTCACCGAGAACTTGTTCCAGGTCGCCGATACCGGCAAGCTGGGGTCTGCGGTGTACGACGGATACACCAGCTGCCCCGTAAGTTTCTTCCGTCAATATTCGTAGTATTTAGGATTGAGTTTTTCCTCTTTGCAGCTGCTGACGGGCTACGGTGAACTCCTCCTCGCCGAGTTCAAGTACGGTGCGGAGCCGAAGGAGACGTTCGCTCACCTGCCATTCATCGGCGACCAGGCCAAGCCAAACCGCCTATTCTACCACATGAAGAAGGATCTGTTCCCATGGGCATACTGGAACCACATGGTACGTCTAGATGTCAACAACTCACCCCAAACTGCGCCCTGACATAGTATCAAAGCTCACCGGCCAGTGGTATGGTCCCAAGGGCCTTATCCGCCCGAAGTACGCGCCCCCATCTTAAAAGGCTTGCACCGAGGGTTTTCTGGACGGTATCTCATGTAGCATGATATTTAATCTTACATTTTCTTGCTTGAATACTCAGCTGGGTTACAGGCGCAGATGCCGCAGCACACTGCATAACAGCACAGTACACGAGGTTTCCCCCGGCTCCGCCAGAATATCACTACTCGATACGGCCTAGGATGCCCTTCCCCCCTACCGGCTCCGTTGTCGATCATACGGGAACGTTATCATTATCGGCGCTCTCAGCGACTCAGAGTTACAGGCAATTGAGATTGCTCCGGGCTGTGAATCATTGGCGATGGTACAAGAAATCATAACGCTACAAAGGGAACAGACATTCGTGAAGAGTCTTTCGTGGAAATTCGTGCATACGCAGCTGACGCCTGAGTTCGTCTAGAAGCAAAAAACTTACAGTTAGCCTTCGTTTTTGGGTGAAAGAAACGAGGGACCAAAACACAACGGGCGGCGTACCTCACAAGCTCAGGAAGAGTGCAAGTGCAACCACTCCCACCACGCTCTTCACCCCAACACGAGCCCCACCATCCGCTCCATTCGATTCGAAGATCTTCCCCGTTGGTTCGGGCTGGAGCGTCATCGTGACTGTTTGATTCTGCGCCACTTGGTTCTCGTTCGAACTCTGCGGTTCGACAACGTTATAGGAGGTGTTGAAGAGCCACGTCTGGTACGACAGTCGGGAAACATCGCAGAAAGACTGGTTTGCGATGCTAGGATCGTCGCTCGTCCCATAGGTGACGTTCCATACGAACGTGTACCTGCGTAACAATTTAATGCTAGTATTCGTAAGCTAATAGACATAACGTACTTTCCAACAACATCCGTCCGGGGCTGCCCATTGGCATGACCATGTATATGACCAGGCGACCTGCTGCAGTTGAAGTGCGCCGCTGAACGTAGACTACCCGTAGCGTACAGCAAGAATTGTGTGTTGTTTGGATACGTGATGTAGATGCTCCTTTCGGCCGCGAAGCCGTAGTAGCTGCGCTGGATATCTTCTTCTCCGCCGGCAAAGTCCAAGGTGACGGCGCTGTTGAGGACGACGTCGCCGGCCGGGTATGTTAACCTGACGGAGTCGGGTGGCGCGACATGCTGGTATGATGCAGCGACTCGGAGGGATGTCGAGACGTAGCCAAAAATGACAAGGAGGAGGAGGGGGAGGAACATCGTCGTTGGAAGTGTTGGGGGGTTGGTGCTGCTGAGGGCAACATGGTGTTTTATACACGACGCGATGTAGTATGTGTTCGTCGACGACATGCAGACGCGAATAAGCGAGGTCGGCCCCGCGGATATTCATTCGACAAAGAGCTGCGGACGTCGCGAACCAGTGATGAGTACGACATTTGAGGAAGTAGGCTACTGGTTGTAGTTCGCGCTACCTTGCGGCTGGGGTCACGCACTTCGTGTCCGCGTGACCGACCAAAGTGTGCCATAATAGCTGTCAAATATTAGCAGGTTAACCATCTGACTTGGTCGTGCAAATACCATTGCATATCAGTGGTATTTATCGTTCTGTCGGCCATGAAGTTTACTTACTGTGCGCAATAGGTTGATAGGGTGACATAGAAGCGAAGCACATAGCGATGCACAATCGAATGCAGTAACAATGTCAAGACTTGTACCGATAGAGACGTCCGACTTTGCAGCTTGAACGCACGTTTCTAGCACGGCGCCTTTGTGGCGCGGCAAAAGCCGAATACTCCAGACAAAGAAATCCCGAATATTTATGCGCATATATGCAGAAACCTGGACATGAACTCCGAATAATGAGCAAACTGCTCCAGGTTCATCGAAGACTAGGCAAGAAAGACAGCACCTAAATCAGATGAGCTGCTCGGCGTCAGAAGCACACTTATCCTGACTCAATGCATCGCTTGTATGCGTTGTCTTCGCGCTGTCGAAGGTCGCACTGGGTGCACTTTCTAAAACGATCAGTATACGGGTAGGGAATTCGGGTTCAAGGCGCACGGTGGTCACGCCATGGAACAAGCGGTGCAATGGTCTGGGGCGAACGTAAGGATCTTGCATCCCCCACGATGCCCGAGAAAGGCTCCATCTAAATTGCTAAACAATACTGTTAGTACAGAGGATTGCGACAAAAGAGTTGTTCACTCCGATACTGTTGGACGAATCCCGTTCTATCGCGATACCGAGAGCGATGATGGCCTCTGACATTAACACGCAGGACGGCATATAGCTAGCATCTATGCAAGCGCGCCCGTCCCGTGTCGGTGGGGTCCAGCAGATGCCATCCGCGCTTGTCTTTCCCCATCGCGTCGGCAGCGGTAAGGCTCAGGATGCAAGGAGCACGTCACAAAAGACACGACGTTGGAGCTATTACAATGCTTAGCATTCCAAACGAAAACGCCCCCACAAGGCACTGATGCTCCAGAATGGACGAAATGGAGTGACCGTGGACAAAAACCAGGCACCAACTTTGGAAAAACACGCTCAGTCAAGTTAGCACGCGTGAGAAGGAACCCCCGCGGCGCACCTTTGGTCCACGGCCCTCGTGTAGCTGACCGGAAGGATCCCAGATAGCGCTCTGCCAAAGAAAGATGTCAACGTGTACGAGAGTGGCTCCATACGAATTCGCAAAACCATTGACAGATACCAATCACACCAAGATTCGTGTCAAAAATATGACGATTATCGTCTCCAGCCAAGCTCGCTGCCGAGACTCGGGACGGGGGGCGAGATGCTAGGTACATTTGTGGGGAGCCAAGACCAACGACCTGTGCCGCGCCTGGAGATACGAGGACGAATATGGGGGGAGACCCGGGAAAAAGTCATTGGATGGATGGGTGGGGATAGGGGGGTAGTGGTGTGAGCATGTGTGTGGACGAACGGAACCGTTTGTCGTGATAAGGAATCAATGGGGCGAATGAAGTCTACGTGTTTAGGGGGACAAATGACGAGAAGACAGAACAACAGAGATGAGGGATAGAGGGGGAAGGAGGTAGTGTCCGCTCGGGGAAATAATTCAAGATAAACAATCCAATCAGGGGGGTGCGGCGAGGGGTGTTCGTCCGCGATCGTGATGTTCGTGATCGAGCCGTGCATGAGCGTGGAGGCCGGCGTTATATGGTACATGAATGAGTCGTTGACGAGAGAGATCCAGAGTGAGGGCCGTGCTCTAGCGTTATGCAGGCTGATCAAGTCGAACGTGCTCAGCACACGAAGGCGGTGCTGGGCTGGTGGGGTGGAGACGAGAACCCAATGGCTCCCGATGCAATAGTACGTGCTGTAGGCGTCGTCGAACCACTGATGGTGGCAACATCGTCGTAGCTGGAGGATCGCGTTGGAGTGTGTCCGGGAGAGAGATAGGTTCCCAAGTACGGCGAAGTAGATAGGAACTCTTCGACGCTAGACGCAGAGTGAGAACGGTGAAGCTCCGATGAAGCATCTAGCATGGAGTCCGAGCCGGTGTAAAAGCAGAACCTGAAGTAAAGTGAGCGAGCCACCCAATAACACGGGTAAAGACGACATACCGATTGATGAAAGCGCTATAGTTGTGCTCGTCGCCAGGACTCGGGCTACGAGGGAAGTTGTCCGGAGCCAGGCTGACGGGCCCTTCAAACGGACTCCCATCTGGGCTCGAACTCCTTGAACTATCGTCATTGCTCGCGCTTGAGGGCGTGCTATCATCACTTCCGCCGCTTGAGACCCGCCACATACCGACCAAGCCGTATTCGTCTGTGGTCGAAATAGCAGGGACATTGGTCCCGATTTCCGAAGGGGAGTTCCGCCCACTACTCGAGGGAGACGGACTTGCCCGACCGAAAGGCGAACCGGGAGGTGTCCTACGGACCCCATTGGCGGACGGAGAAACACCCAGATCGAAGTAGCCGCGCTGGTGGTTACGGGTAGACTTCCGGCTTACGGCAGGCACAGGCGTATCGTCGAGTTCCGAGGCAGCATAGTAAGAACGCGAGCCTAGCTGCGCGCCGGCATCATCGGAGTCGAAGATGCGCGGTGAACCACGGGTAAGCGCAATGAACGTGCGCTTATCAGTGTGGCGGGGGAAGTGAGGGAGGGCGTTGGGATAGGTATTCGTCCGCGAGCGATCGCCCGCAGGAGTAGGCGTGACTTCATTCGGCGATCGGCCCCACGAGCCTTTGAGAGAAGCCGAGAAATCATAGCGGGAAGAAAGCGGTGTGCTTGACTTCAGCGTAAAGCTGTCACTGTCCTTTGCACTCGGTGACGCGGTGCCGGACGACGGACCGGTGGGGGATAACGATCGAGCGCGAGTTGTCCTTGTCGACAAGAACGAGCCGACCGTGGTACGGCCCTCCTCGTCCGACGCCACTTTCTCAAGCTTACTCTTGAGACGCGCGATACCCGCCCCCTTACCAGCCTCGTCCATACCAGACATAGCGGCCACGGGTCTCGGAGGTTGAATCCTCTCCCGCGCGAAGGACACCCGGTAATTTGCACCGTTGTTGTTGTCCCAGATTTCCTTGCCTGCAGCGGTATAGCGGATGGCGAGGAACAGCGTCTTCTCCTCGATGCGGCCAAGCATGTCGTTCAGCCGAATGCTGAATTGGAAACGGTCGTGATCGCCGCCGGGGAAGCTCTCGAGATAACGAGCTGTGACCTCGCTCGTAGTCTGCCACCAATCGAAAGTGAAGCGCACCGCCACCCACTTCTCGAAGGCGAGATTCCGCACGCGGATCCGACCGGAGATACTCGTTCCATCCTCACTCAGCTCCAAGCTCTCCACCTTCACGTCCGCTTTCTCCATATCCTCAGCGCTCTCCGGACGCACGCCTTGTGTCACCATGGTCAGCTTGCCCTTCTTCTCGTCCTTCGAATCGCCGTAGATAAACGTCGGGAAGTCGCTCTCTGTGCCGCTAGTGTCGTCGGTAGGGCTACCATCGCGACTAACCGCCAAAGGCTTCTGCTCAGCAAGGAAAAGTTTGACGTGCTCTAGCTTGCTGTCGAAGTGGACGCTCTTGATGTGGGTCGGCGTACTTGGTTCGCTCTTGCTGCTCACTGGCCCAGTGATGACGCTGAGGTCACCACGGACGATGGGTCGTCGAGACTTGAGTGAAGACTTGAGGGGCTCGCCAGACTTCTTCCTGCCCAGGGCCGCAATCGTGACCGAAGTCGCCCGGGATGGGAGACCTTCTGGCTGCGGAGACCAATCAGCCGGGGTTCTTGGAGTGGGGGCGAATATCGACGAGGAGGCACGAGGAGTGGAGTCCAGATCCTGTGAGGGGAAGGGTACGATGCTGTTCTTGATCGCTTTAGCCTTGAAGGCCGCGGGCGTCGGTGTAGACTGTTCCGGGGGACACATCAATGGGATGGCACCACGCTGATGCATTCGTGGCCGACGAGGCTTGGAGGAAGCGATTTGAACGTACGAGTCAGATCCACTACCGGTACCACTGGATGTGCTTGGACCGGATGCGGACGCGACGGACTGTGACCGATGAACATCTGTCGGAGTTGGGGGCTGGACCACAACCCTCGCAGACTTCGTTGGAGTTATAGTCTGAGCAACCGGCGTAGGGTACGACGAAACGCGCGAATGCGACGCGGCGCGCCGTGGGATGTAGGGCAGCGCGAGGCCGGCGCTGTTGGCGTGACGCGAGAACGAGTAATCCATGTAGGAAGGTTGGGTTGTGGGAGAGTACGTGCAGACGGTGGTCATAAGTGGGCAGGCCTAGAGACAAAACACGGAACTAGGTCAGCCGACTGGACAACTGGGTAGCGCGTTGACAGGCGGAGTGAGACCCGGGTGTCAAAAGCGGAAACGTACGGTCGTGAATGACGTCGTGATGTCCTGAGACGTTGATAGAGTGCAGGCAACGGGACGGGATTCTTGAAGCACTTGGCCGTTGGAAGCGCAGCGACCAGACAAAACCGAACCGCAGGTACAAAATGGGTAGGACCGTGGCGGCTGAGGGGTTTGAGCTTGGACCAGGGCGTAAACGAGTCGGAAAAGTCCACGTACCGTTCGGAAAGACCAAAGCAGCGCGAGGAAACCGACAGACGAGGCGTATGAGATGGATACGGCGGTGGGTATCGGTTGACACGAATCTGAGCCAGATAGGGGGGCGGCGCCAGGGTCAGCGGGGGACGGGGCGGGTGCAACGACGGGGGCAGCGTACCTCGATACAACAGACGTCCGGAGCGACGC